>JAULCD010559263.1:0-14350 GCA_032361085.1 Calliostoma canaliculatum | reverse complement strand
TTGCATATGTTTAGTCAAACACTATTCATACACATCTTATTGGATTAGTCACAGGAGCCCGTTTCACAAAGACGTCCTAAACCAAGTCACTGGGCCGATCGATTAGCTAAGACATGCCAAAACTCGTTGTTAACTGTGCATTTTCCAAAGAAAAACAAGTTTTAACAAGTTTTTCTTTGGTAAATGTACAGTTGACAACAATGTTTGGCATTTGTAGACCAAACCCACTAGCTCAGTGACTAGTTTATGATGTCATAAATTTAGGACGTCTTTGAGAAACGGCACGCAGCAGGAGTTGAATTAACAAGGTTGATTGGCCACTGGGTTTCATTTGTTGACTCGCAAGTAAGTAAAACCAGGGTGTCGTTTCACTAAACCGTTGTAAATTAATAACGACGCAACTCCGTTTCCTAGACCATTAGATGAAGTTTACAAATGCAAACTATGGAAAGTTCACAATTTACAACATGTTTGGGTATTGGTAATTCTATATCCATCCTTTCGGTGACATGGTTTATGACATTGTAAAGTTACGATGATTTGTGAAACGGCACACAGATGACACTGATTGACATTGAGAGATATGTTTTAGTTCGCTATTCACATCATTTATTATTTGTAATTGAATCTGTCGGGGATTTCATATCAGTTCACTGTGTCAGCTGAATTATTACAGAGTTCGTTACTCATATGGAATTTTCCCAATATTTGGTAGAAGAGTAATTAGGACTTCCAGACTAGTTCATTTGTTGACTCTTCTCTGTGGTCTCAATGGTGCCATTTAACAAAACTATCGTAAATTTACGCCGTTGTAAATCATTCCACTAGTTCAGTGGGTTAGGTTTACAAATGCTAAACTTTGCGCTTTTCACAGACAAAAACATGCTTTACTTTGAGGTATGGACACTGGACAAATGTATAGAAATTATTCAGCGGATTTCCATTGGTTTTTATTTTTATACCGTGTTTCCAGTAGATGCAACACAGTAGCAGTAACATTGGTATACCATTTGCTCAGAAAGATTAACCTTTGAAACGGCGCCAAGTACATTGTCTTCATTAGTGCTGATTTGGGGCAATTATTTAAAAGGCCTTCTGCAAGTTAAAACAAACCATTGTATATTGTGTTTGAATTGTGAAACATCTAATTTCCTTGCCTTCAGTGGACCACTGGCAATATTTAATAAGTCTAACACACACACACAACAAAACAGAAAGAAGACCAAGCCTAAAGAAACTAACAGTGTTTGGAACTGTGTGAGGTACATCTTGATTAGAAAGGTTTAGTGTTAAAAATATTCAGCTAAAAAACCGAATTCGCATAGAAAGCCAATGTAATTGCTGACACCCAATTTTGGCACAGTTAAAATAATATCGCCTAATAAGGAACTTCAGTCAAATGTTTTAAAAACTACGAGTTACATCTAATTCTTATTTATTTTTTATGTCTATTTTGTGGTTATTTGTCGAGTCTTAAACATCGTTCACGGTCACTTTACCGGTGAAGCTTAAGAACCTCTAAATATAACCCTTTACTTTTGCCAATCACTACATTTAGGACATCAAACTAATGAAAATCCGCTGAATAATTTATATAAAGTTTTCTAGTGTTTCAATTAAAGAGTTTCAAGTAATGATAGGGTATAAACATTTGTTTTACAGAATGGTTGCATTTTTCTTTTCTTTTAAAATATTGAAATCATAAGAATTGTAACATCTTGGGCTGTTGAAAATATATTCTTTAAAAAGTTGTTAAAAGAACTAGCTATTGAGGCTCTGTTAACAATTTGTTACAAGATATATATTTGAACCGCCTGAGGTGAGACATTAGACAATAACAACTATGATATCAGGATACTGAAGTCAGCTGGTTAAGATTCAGATCATCTTCAATGTACTAAAGCAACTTTGTCAATATGCTCCCTAAGTTTCGACTAGTTCATTTGAAAATACTAATACTGTAATACTTAAGCTAACCAGCAACGTTTTGTTTTCCAAAATGATATATTGCAGATGTTGCTTGACATAAAACACGGGACCTAAACAAGAATCTACCCCAAAAAAATTTAACAACTTTTATCCTATCTACTTTGCCCTTCTCAAACATTTAGATTTATGTGACTGATCAACGACCAGAGGTAATAATTGTTATTTTCATTACCATGGTCACAAATCATTGTTTTTATGTTGCATGCCTGTTAGATTTCGGGGGTATTTATTTAACGTTGAGATAAATATCATCGAAAATGCAATTATAAAGATACACTGGAAAACTATTTTAATAGAACGTGAATTTTATTTCAGTTTGGGTGCTAAGACAGAATTTTTTAAAACAAAAACAAAATAGTATACTACAATAAATTCATCAATTTCTCGGTCTTAAAATGTCCTTAGGTAGTTGTTCCAATATATAATACGGAATTTAAATTCAAATGCTAAGTCTTAATATGTTTTTGTCCATTTCAACGTCAGAGTTGTACTAAAATAGCCTGCAGATTACCCATCTTGTAGGTCTTAAAGTAGATTTTTTAAACAAAATACCACAGAATAGGTTTTTAACAGCACAAAATCGAATTCATCATTTTAGTGTTAAACAGTTTTGTGGTGAAATATGATTTGAATATTCAACAGAATGAATTCATTATCTAGAAAACGAATAGCATGTTGTTTTCTCAATTGTTACGAATTGTTGAAAACAGCGTTTAACCCTAACTTACTCACTTTCAATTGTTATGAAACATTTTTGAGCCTGCCAGTCTCGAAGTCTCCAATGCCAATGGGTATCTATCATGTAATACACATTGGTGTGTAGAAAAAAAGTATCACCTGCAAGTAAAAAAATCACTCTTAAACCTTTGATTTTAAAATTGTAATCATAACAATGTTCTCACACAATCAGTTAGAGGTCGTTTCACAACGCCATCGTAAATTAACTAATATCTCACAAGGCTGACGAATTTGGTTTAGAACTGTGAAAATTGTTGTAAAATGTGCATTTTGTAACTTATTTTTCTTTGGAAAGTGCATAGTTGTTTTGGCATTTCTAAGCCAATCCATCGCCATATTGGTTTGGTGAAATATGACAAAGGGCAATGACCATAATTTGAAATTCAAAATCACACTGCACACTCATGTCAGTAACATTGCTTTGTCTTGCGTGCTTCATTAAATGTTAAAAAACCTTCCTTTTAGTATTATTAATTAAATTACACAATCTGTCGGTCATCATTTCACTTTGATTTAGGACAGTCACGTCATTGACTTAATGTCTTAATAACGTCAATATCATATTTTTTCTACACTCGTTAAAATGTTTTCCATCACATAACCATCTATGGAGGCAGACATCTGACAAGACCTAATCTGCAAATGATGAACATCTAAAAGTTACAGGCGCATGACATGAAAAGGCCTTCAACGTTTTTCAGAACAAGGTTTCTATATTAAATGATTGACTTATTGTTAGTATTTCTATAATGTCAGAATCCGGGCACTGATGATGAGTAGATGCATGACCCACAGTATCACATGCGTTGCTTATTCCTTTCACAAAAACACGAAATACATTAGATTTCATTGACAGAAGGTCCTTCGTTGTTGTCATGGATCACGACTACTGGTGCTTCTGACACAATGGCCTTGTTCTGTGCAGGTCACTTTATTATACAATATTTCTTTGAGGCAAAGTGCTTTGATGTGTTTTAGGGGCAAAACAGGTTTCGTTCTGAATAAAAAGTCATACAGAGTTGTCTTTGAAACATGGTTGATGTTGACTTGATTAGCCTAAAAATTATTTTGAATGAGCCTGAATGGCGGGTACGGATTCGTGACGTGTTTTTTGGTTTATGAACATTTTTTGGTGAGTGTCTGTTTCATTTTAGCCCCGTTATAATGTTGTCTTTTTATTAAGGCGGATACGTTTTGGAGACGGTCTTCACCTCCGTTCTGCTAAACCACCTTAATGCTAAGACGTCTTAACTTTCATCTCGGCACTGTCGTAAAGAGAGCGCTAAGACGAACATTTAGCCATCTTTGCTTAATGAGATATCTGCGTAATAAGATACATTTATTTTCACAGCTTCCCTTGGGTGTTTGGCTCAACCGATGTGTTTAACTGTTATGACGACATTGTACCTTTACCTTACGGTAGCTTTGTGGAGCGAGCCTCATAGCCTGGCATTTCTTTGACATTGCATATTAGTGTTTGATATGTTAGGCTGGAGTGGAATAAAAATTAAGTGCTAAAGAATAGAACAAACTATGCAATAATTCGGTTTGATATTTTTGTCTTGATTTGATCTTTGTTTTGCTCTGTGAAAAAGTATCTCTACAAATCTGAAAATTTCAATATACATAATATTGAAATAATTAAAATTTGATATTTGTCAATACAAAGATGGAAGATGTGATTGTTTGCCTAGTGTATATAGGCATGGTTTTAACGGAATAATTGTCAAATGACTGCGTCAATTCAAAGTGATATTATATAATACCGTCAACTGATGTCTAATTAATTAAACCGTTACAGTGCCCACCACTTTAAGCGTTAATTGCCAGAAAGGGGACATTAGTCGAAAATTACAATTGGCCAATTGTGTTTTTGAAGCCAAATGTTATAACAAAAAAGACTTATCAACGTCCGGTCAATTATGACAAGGGGGTGGGGTGCGTGGTAGTAGTTTTGTGGCGCAGTCATGTGTTTAAAAATATGACCCTTCCCGTATGATTGTCGCAATTTTTAATGGCCCTCCCTTAAAATAGCATGTTGTTACCTTTCCCAAAGATTTGTATTTTTATTCCATGACCATTTCCACAAGAGCGTCTTAGTTTTGGTGACCCTCCCCTGAATTCCACCGACCCCTGTAATAAATGCCCGGTTAAGTTATCAACTTAATGCACGGTCAAAGTGTAAGTCGTTAGAGTCGACGCCAGTGAATGTCATAATAAAAAAAACTGTGTGTGAACGTTCATGACAGAACCGCGATTACAGGGACAGCTTGTAATTGAACATACGTACTGGGAAAGCATTTTGTCGAAGACACAACTAATTGTATCACTGTTGTTTTAAAGATATATAAACAACACTATGTTGACTAGTATAGTGCCATTATCAACCTTTAAAATTAGTCATGCTAGTCATGAATACACTTTTGAAAACCGATCCTATAAGCATGTGTTTGGCTAAAGCTTCAAGGAATTGTGGTGAAATAGTGGGTTTTACTTACAGTATCAACAAATTCAAATTTAGCACAACAAGAGTTAAGTTAATTTGCAATAATTACACATGGTATACGGGGTGAGTCAGTAAGTTTCTTTTAAAATGTTTCACTAACTCAATCAATGAACTATCTGCTCCCTGAATAAATTATTGACAAAAGTAACCATTGCAGAATCAACTATGTTAATAACAGAAATATCCCAAATACATTAGACCGGATACAAGGGTACTATAACAATGTGTCGAGAGTGTTTAAAATTTATTAACTGCAAAGGGTTTATTTATGTTTTTCATTTCACTAATATGTAAATAAAACGTCAAAAGAGACATGACATAATAAACCGGAATCATTAGAGCGTGCATTTTGCTTAACATTTGATCATAAAAAGGTTTAAGGGCTAGAAAAATGAAATGCCTATTTTCAAAAACGCATAAGTGATATTGTACAAGTGTGATTTCAAGTTGTAGACAATGTCATCTTATAAAGCACACTTACATCCCAACATAACCCAGCCAACTGCCGATATAAAGTGATGACATTCATGGTGTGAATTGCACTAGTCCAGACAGCAAGTTGAAAGGACATCGGTCCATCATCTTATCCTAATTAGAGAGGGACCTCTAGCTTCAGAAATGGCTATCGATTTAGATTGGTAGTTGAGTGACACCATGTGCCTACTTCCAAAACGGATGCTAGCGGTACACACTAAGATATGGTATCATTGTGCACCATTGATTGAAAGTCGGTCAAAGGCGATGGAGGCAAAGAAATGAGATCTTTTCAAGCAAAATTACCAGCGTCTATCTTTAGCTGTTACTGATGGAACCAACACGAACTCGAATAAGGTCAGGGATAATTGGCTGTGAGCATTGACAAATGTGTACATAATGGTAACTTATGTTCCAATTTGGTTGACATGAAAAATTACATTTGGCGTCCTTGCTCGGTAGAGGGCATTTTTCTGCAAACAAGGTCAATAAATGTAAGATTAATGTACTTTTTAGAATTGTTTAAACCTTAAACTGATGAGTACGATTCAGTAGATTTCAAAACTGTGATCGCCTTGTGCTGTTTGGTACATAATTGGATAATATAGTAAAACACGCCATATGTCATTTTCACATTTGATATTTCAAATGTTAGCTACTTGTTTAGAATGACAAAACTTACAAAGAAAATGGATTCTACAGCATGGCAATGTACATGTATCTAATAATCAGACAATCGTATGGAAATTCGCTGACTACTTTGTATATACTTGTATTTAGTGGACATTAGCGCTTTAAGGGTTAATGTTGAACATAGTGCACTCGAAATAATGTATAGAAGTTATTCAGTGGTTTTCTATTGGTTTGATGAGATTTCAACAGGAAATCTAATCAAACCAATAGGAAACCGCTGAATAAGTTCTATACATATTTTTAGTGGGGCTGAATGATTTCAGCAGTAATGTTTTAAGAATAAATATATAGTATATGTTCCTTCATATGCTTTAAGTGTAGAAATACTCGACTTGATATTATGACTAATAATTCTTCGAAGTGGCAAAAATCAATTGAATGTCTGGATTTTATTAACATCAAAGTCTGAATGGGCTAAAGGCGTCTGTGTCTTAATATCGCTCAGAACAATTTGTCTATATTTCAAATCAATTTGTCAAAAATTTATCATCTAGCCTTCCACCGTTTGTTTGAAGTTCTGGTGCTATTTTCCCTGCCAACTGATTTTTAATCAGGATGTATGGTACCTGTTTAAAGATGAACGATGTTACATCTGCTAAATGTGGTTTCCTGTACTTCATCGGATAAGTGGTAACTGATGCTCAAGTCCATATTTTTTATTCTTTGAGTCATAACTGATAATTCTTCAAAGATGGTCCAAATCCGAATGCATAAACATCTTTTCGCTAAAACGTTTTTGGGGATAAACGCATTTTTAAAGTTATGAATGTTCAAATTAAGCCAACAAATAGTGTGCCTGATTCACTTGAACCTTTCACAAACAAAAAATGTGTTTATGGCATGCATCAGAAAATGTTTTTCTAAAGTTTTCAGACTGCCTGTGAGTTTAAAGTTTCTGCATTAATCTGATTAACTTGTTAAAGTCATGCTATGCAAAAACCCTTGCTAAATTTACATTAGAATTTTAAGTTTGTGTTGTTGTTTTTTATTGTTTTTTTTATCTAAAATGCAGTTTACAATTAGGAAAATTGTGTAACATATTAAATATTCATAATCAAAGCTGTCCTAAACGCTGTTTCACAAAGCCGGGTTTTTACGACGTTGTAAATTTTGTTTGAGAATTTAGTTTGCCGAATAAATGCCACAAATTGTTGATACGTAAACAAAATGCTATTTTGTTGGATCAGATATTACAAATGTGACAAGCATGGCGGGAGGATCAGATTTTTTAAATACAAGACTGCGCCATAAAACTCCGACCCACCCACCCCTGTAATAAATGACTGATCCCCAGGGTTATGTTATGCAACATAAGTGAATGAAGTAATTCTACATGTATGTGGTTGATTTATTCATTATAAACTAGTATAAGACTCTGAAATTTGGACAAAGTCAACACAAACCACAATTAGGCAAACCAACACATTTTATTTGTGAGGAAATTCGATGTTGACGTCATTTGTAATGGAAAAGCTTCGATACCTTATCAATGCTTACTAATTATTTTACCTGAAGATTATTTTTCATTTGGTACAAATACAGAAATTTCCAAACCATGTTTTCGCATTCGGTTAAAGCCAGATAGAAATTTTAAAAGTTTTTTTTTTTAAATGGTGACTTTGTTGTAATTAAAGGGACATAACGCTCAAGCCTCTTAATTCGTGTTACGCTAAATTATTTATATGTAACCACGTACTCTGGAACCTATGAAGGCTGCAATGCACTATAGTTACGTTTACAAACTAATTTTTTCCTTTTTTTCTATTTATTTTTTATTATTTTTTAAAATATCATTCACTTGAACTATTTTGTGTTTCAGAAGTGTAAACAAAATAAAAGCAAGAAAATCTTAACATTTGTTTTGGCAAAAAGTAGTTTTCAATTGGGTTAGCTATTTTTGTTTTGTTTATTTGGGAAATGAACGCAGTAACACGTGACCTCAACACTTAATCAGAATGCAGTATTTGTGAGGAATTCACTTGAAATTAAGTTTTAAATAATTAACATGATTTTTCACAACTCGAAATTATTCATTACCGTACAAAATGTTGTATTTACGGTCAGATTCACTGGCACGGGTCAATGATCCAATAAATACACACATTAATAATATTCGTCATAACACACACTTGTTTTGTCAATTATAGACATGGATTGTTAAGAATATGACTTAAAATTATTTCTTATCAGAGACTATCAATCATTTAGGCTCAGGTAAACGGTAAGCGAAAATTAGCAATAAAAGTGATAATGAATAAATAAATAATTCATATAAACATTAATTTTATCTTCAAATACAACACACGAGTTATTATAATTTAACTATTACAGTAAACGTCTGGTTCAGTATGTAATTTTCAGTTTTTATTGATTTACGACACGATTTTTTATATTTTGATATTTACTCATATATTGTAATGCTTAAATTATATTTGCGTCATGTTATGCCAACTCGCAAATACTGCCATATGCCAGTGAACACCGGCTGAACACACTGTAACTTAGGTTTAATCAAGTCTGATGCAACTGTCTTGATAGCAAGGAACCACGTCTAAATACATTGAACTGTGAGGCCGCGTTTTACAAAGACGTCTTACATTTACGACGCCATAAATTTCGCCACTGGATTAATAGATTTAGTTTACAAAATGCAAAAAAAATTGAATGTCTTTCAGAAAACGCCCATAACACTAAAAAGTGTATAGAAATTATTCAGAGAATTTCCATTGGTTTGATGAGATTTCCTATGGAAATCTCATCAAACTAATGGAAATCTGCTGAATAATTTCTATACCGTTTTTTCTAGTAGATGCAACACAGTAACAATAACATGGGTAAACCGTTTGCTCAGGGAGATTAGCTCTTGAAACGGTACCAAATACATTGTATTCATTATTGCTGATTTGGGGCAAGTATGATTTCAAACTGTAAGCGTATCCTGTGGTAATTAGTTTGACCTGCAAGTTACAACAAACCAGTCTAATGTGTTTGAATTGTGATACATCTCATTTCCATTCCATCAGTAAGCCACTGGCAATATCTAATAAGTCTAACACACACAACAAAACAGAAAAGAAGGCTGAATCTAAAAAAAATGTTTATTTATTTCGAAAGTTAGCATGTCACTTGTTTCATTGTACTTTCTTTATTAATCCCATCTTCAAACAAACCAACATGTAAAGTCAACATATAACGCCAGGAATGTAGCTATAACTGTTAAAGAGTCAATAATATGGTCGGTTTCTAATGGTTTGTGCTTGTTTATCATTCTCTGCATTGGTCTGTTGACGCTTTTTAAAACAAATTAAAAATAAGGAGACAGCTTTCTATCAAAGCCGTGAAAGGCAATAAAACTTATTTTATACGCTTTTATTATCAAGTTACCCGTGACAAACACACGTACTGATTTCACTTTGAAGGTTACATTGACCTAAACATTATAGCCAAAGAGCAAAGCAAATGTAATAACAGACCACACGCTAAAGATTCTTACAAGTCAAAGATTCAAAGCATCCGGGCTTCTTTCACTGCCTGATAATCGTTATGAGAACTGTTGTATTAAAGCAATAGTTTTCTATGATCTTCTAGTTCGTATTATTACCATATTTACAGAGCGATAAAATCAGCATGGTTCAATAATAATATAACAAATACCTCTAGCCTTCTGTAGCAGTGTTGGAGGTGTTTGTGTAGAGTGTCTAGAAGCTGTTACATTCTTCGTGCTGGGGAAGTAAAAAATCGAAAGTGATATTCAGTGAGTTAGTTAGCATTTTGAGATTTAACGCCGTTTTCATTTCTGGTTTTGTTTGTCTAACGTCGGCAAGGTTTATTGCATAAGGAAATCCTGCATCACCAGTTTGATTATGTGATGCAGTGAAAGCTGCGCACTTCGACTGATACCTACACACCAAGGGTATTATAATGTTACCGAATTTTAATCTGTCCTCCCTGCATATAGAACTGTTAGTTATGAAAGAAACCATACAGTAACCATCTGTTTCAAGTTTATTCTAGATTTCAGGGCATCGTCTTACAGTGATGTAAGATACATTGCGTTGTGTAGAATACGGTTTAGGTATTTGTGTTTGTTGCTGTTAGATATAAAGTTAATTCACATATGTGTGTGTATGTTTGGTAAAGCTACCCGTAAACAAAATTGTACAGGACATCTTAACCTTCATCGCAGTGCTCTCGTTACGAGAGCGCTGCGATGAAAGTTGTGATGTACTTGCCTTATGAAAACTGTCTTGAATGATACAGTAGGTTCAATGCATTTGATCTAAAGTCTTTGAGAAATTTGGTTTATATATAATATATGCGAAGTACAAATCAGTTGGTGCTGTTGCTATATGCAAACTTAGTAATGTATACTTCTCATTTTGAATTAATTCTTTTTAATAAACTAATGATTACTAGTGCTACATACTCCCCCCAAAATGAGAAACAACAGAATAAGATAACAGATACAATGTACATTGCTGCCAAACGTTTTTTCGTAAAACTATGGTCATAGTCTTGGCATCGTGGTTCTGTCAGTGTTATGCAGATTATATTGTTTCTTGAACATCTCATTTCTGTTGCCTCCATCAACTTTCTTGTCTTGACATCAATGTCACAGTGACACAATATCTCACTTTGGTACCCTTAATGTCATGTAAAAAATTTTTTAAACCAATCCAATGGTTTTGTAGCTGCTCAATAATCGTAAAACAACTTTAAAATCGTTTGGTGTGTCCATCTTTCACATCATTGCAAATTAAAAGAACAATACATCTGTACAAGAAGAGATGTTGCTTCAAAGGATTGGGAGTGCAAGTTTGTGTACACATTTCAATGAATGTGATTGATTTGTAAGGACTCAAAAGATTTCTGTTTAAGTCGATACAACTCTCAAAAGTGTTATATTATCTTTTACTGCCATTTCGATGGCGTCGGTTTTTGAAGTCATATGATATCATTGAGGAAGATCTAATCATTTGACATTTTTAAACTGAGAGATTCCACTTTATCTGAGGAGGGTAAAACATCGACTCTTGTGATACCGATCAGAAGATTGGGCTGGTGTTATCAACAACATAATTAAGGTAACGTTTTGTTTAACAGGATAGAAATTTGAATAGGTCAGACTTTTTGAATGTCCGCTTTTTATACGCATATTCAAGATGTTTAAAAGGATTTGGCAACCAGAATTCCTGAATTATACTTTATTACAACAAAATGTTCCTCCCCCCAAAAATGTGTTTTTTATTTGTATCATCACATAATGTTACTCACGGCTGACATCACACGTACATGTATGGTAACTATCAGGCAAAACTTTCATTTGGGATTAGCTCCTAAATATAAATAATAAAATTTTAGTTTGATCTAAAAACAATCTATTTTACAAAGCAAACCGATAAGTTGGGACGCATTAAAGTGAGCATTATATTACTCAAAATACATATGGCAACCAAGTTTTAAATCTGTTAAACACATTTGCAGAAAAATACATTTTATTGAGTTTTGATGCTGCAATTATTCATGAGGGTAGATTATACAATAAACTGCCACAATATTGTCAATACAACTTTTTTTAATGAATAACAAACTTTTATGTTACGAAACATCTTTGTCGTTTTGGTCCATTTACCATTGTCAAGTACGAATTGATTAATAATGGTGTGAAATGTAAAACCGAAAATTTAAAATATCAGTAGTGTCTCAGTTTTATGTGATATGTCTAGTTTTATGAGTGAAATTGTCCCCACTCGTACACTGACCCGCAAACATAATGCATAAGGAATTACTAAAAACTATTTGTGTTAAGTAAGTCGGAATTATTAATAATGTAATGAATGTTTTCAAAATTGTTTAAGACGTGTTCTGGATCAGTTGTTTGAGGTGGAACCCGAGTCATGTTTCCAGAAGCAGAAAAGTCGTGAAAACTTTAAATTTTCTGATCAGTTGTTGAAACACAGCAACGTAATCATGACATTGAGAATGCACGTGTACTTCAGGAGGTAGTTCTACCGGGTCGTTCGTGAGTACCTGGTTTACAAAACACCACGATCGAATCTGCACAAGCAGGAACGCGCTCTATGACTCCTGGAATCTGGTATTTCACAAACCGGCGGTACTAGGCTCCTCAATGTTAAGACTGTTGACCGATTGTCAGTTTCCAGCACATTAACTAGATCTTAACCCGATTGAGCATTTCTGGCATCAGCTTGGGAGATGTGTTTATTGGTCTTAGCTACCGCTAGCCTACGTCCGCAGAATTGACCCTGACCTTGCAGCAAGAATAGAGGAACAGTTCCATGGCCTTTATTGCTCGTCTATGTAAGTCTTTGCCCCATTGCATCAATGCTTGCGTTAGAGCCAATGGAGGACACACAAGATACTGACTGTGTTGAAGGGAGTGACCTTGTTTGACCTTTTCTGCAGCATTCGTTTGTATCAATATCCAATTGTTTCTAAACCATAAACATTGATTTGTACCTGTGAAATAAATCACACGATTATGCATCATTTTATGCCATAGCAAACTGAGCTATGGATTTTCTGTGTGGGTCGGTATACTACAGCACACAATCAACTTACTTCAATATTTAAATCCCGTCAGTTTAAACAAGAAGCTATTTTTATGGCAATCTGTTTTCAAATATTGACGACTGTAGCGCCGAATTGGGTTCAGAAAACTTTAAACTGGTGACAATCATATCGTATTGATAACAATGTAAAAGCTATTTTTGACAAATTACGACGGGATAGATTTTCAACAGCCTGAATATCGTCAAAATTCATGAATCAACATAAACTTCCCATTATTGATGAAGTAAAGTAGTTCGAAAAGTAGGGACAACAAAACCCTTTTTGAATTATGCTATTGATCTAATCAAACAGGGAGCGAACCCAGAAATAAGAACTGTTTACAATCTCATAATATCCCAGCGTGTTCCGCTATGTTCCCTTGTACAGTTTCAGCATGCAATCAAATCTATAAATGGTTACTGAATAGAAAGTTAGGATGGCTTCTGTATGAAACTGTTTGTTGTAGAATTATCAATACCACATTCCTGGGAACTGTTGGCATATTTTGAGACTCTTGAAATGATGGTGTTTACTTGTGGGGCTGCCTGTTGTAAAGATCGACGTAATTATGAAATAAAAATGTGTGGGTGAAGAGAAACCTAATGACACTTGTAATGTAATCAATATTGAAGATATTTCAACTGCTTTATCAATACTTCGCAACCTAAAGTAGATATTATTCTATTTCATCACACTTATCAACTGCATTCATTTTGATATTGACAGATTTAAAATAAAAATCCATAAAACTACAAAAAATGATTTAAATTGTTCATTCGTGTAGATTGTCTCGCTATCGGTAAATTGGTTTATTATTAGAATTAATTAAACCATGTATAATGATGAGTAAATGGACACAGTTAAGACGGACATTATAAATAAGAAAAACGGGTGAACAAACACATGTAAGAGTGTCCTTTTTATTAAACACATTTCACAAACATATTAGCCACATATTTTAAAGAGTATAAATACCAATGGCTATTTTGAAAATTCAACACAGCACCTGTTATCTTTAGAATAACACTATTTATGTGAGTGACGATTCTTTCACTTTCTATTGTTGAATCAGGGACGGAATCGTCATTGAAACACTTTGCGTCCTACATATAGCATAAGTCTAAATTGCATATAAGTACGATAACCTAATATGTATAATATTATGTGTTAATTAGAATAAACTTGAACAACTTTATAAACGTTCCAAACAAGAACAAGACTATTGTATATAACTTAATCTTACTCTCCTTATGCAATTACAACAACCACACAAATACTTGTCTAACATGTTAAGCAGTCAGACGAAACATTGCATAATAATTACAGCAATCATATATGAACTTGCCTAACAAGTGCAGCAATCAGACACAACATGGT
>JAULCD010559152.1:0-14352 GCA_032361085.1 Calliostoma canaliculatum | reverse complement strand
TATTGGTCCCATAACGACTACTTAACATAGTTATCAAGATAATTAACATCAATAAAATAAATATACCAATGTGG
Organism: Calliostoma canaliculatum; assembly: GCA_032361085.1. Classification (NCBI taxonomy): domain Eukaryota; kingdom Metazoa; phylum Mollusca; class Gastropoda; order Trochida; family Calliostomatidae; genus Calliostoma; species Calliostoma canaliculatum. The sequence continues at coordinate 14,278 of JAULCD010559152.1, read as the reverse complement.
TCAGATACGTTATTTAAATTTCATGTGACAAGGCAGTGTTTCAGCTAACAGACATAATGTTATTGTATTCTTTGAGTTATATATTTCAAAACACTTTCATATTTTTAATTACAAGTATGATAAAAAAAACCTTTAGTTTTGCCAATTAGCATGAACAAAACAATGTTAACTTTTTATTATTGTTATTATTGATATGTTTTGCCTACATCTTAGTATATTTCAATAATTTTCTTTCAACCGTATTATTGAAATCACCGACAAATTACCACAGATATCAATTTGATGAAAAATAGATTTTCTATTACAACAAAGTTTGCATAGCTTTCTATCTACAATTGTATTCATAGTATTTTAAAATCGAATTAAAAGTAAAAAATGTTTGTGTTTGTTTGTTGTCTATTATAATCTAGGGGCCCGTTTTACAAAGACGTCATAACTTTACAACGTCCTAAACCATGTCACTCGGTTAATAGATTTGGTTGACAAATGCAAAATATCCTTGTAAACTGTGCACTTTCTAAAGAAAAACTTGTTTTTCTTTGGAAAGTGCACAGTTTACAAGGATTTTTGGCATTTGTAGACTACATTCATTAACAGAGTGACATGGTTTAGGTCGTCGTAAAGTTATGACGTCTTCGTAAAACGGGGCTAGGCAGATAGTAGGAGAGTGGACAAGAACAGATTCAGGTGCAGACTTCCTGCGTGTCGACATAGGAAACCAAAGGAAGAGAACACTCATCTTCACCACCGCAACCAACCTTGAGCTTCTGACTGACGCAGATGTCACACGTTCTACTACGCTCCCCAATCTTTTACCATCTCTATACACATGCATGCAGAAGTTCAAGGACACATGTTTCCGTTAGTGTACTGCACTTTTCCAGACAAGACCGAGGACACGTACATCACCATATTCTGCTACATTAAGAAAGAAACAGCCGCCCATAGCATTAACATGCAACCAAGTACTCTCCAGATCGAACTTAAACATGCTGTTTGCTAAATAAGTTTTGATGGTGGAATTATTTAGCATTTTGTTTCATCTCTCTGATAAAGGGTCCGTCTTAAGGCAAGGCTATTGAATAAGCCGACAACTCAATCTTCAGGGTACCAATGTAGTACGAAGTTGGGGCAATTTTTAAAGGCATCTCGCTCTGCTATTAATCAGCAGTCTTACCGGAGTAGATTTTGGCGCGAATATTCGCTATAAATACAAGGGTGTCAATTTTGTCTAATCCACACTACACACTAGCTCAGTGAGACACAACAGATCCGAACAGGAGAGGACCACGGGACAGTCAGAGGCAAAGTTTGCGCGAGATCCAAAGCCTTTTTATTTCTACTTACTGTTTGTGTGTACTGATTGTCAAAGTTTTTTTTGTCTTATTAGTCTCATTGTCTTCGGTCTATTCAAAGAGTAAAGCATTACTCTACTTTAAGCTAAAAGCTTATTTCATATATGACAAGTCCTTGAAAGTGCATTGAGTATTTGATTACCTTAAAAAGATTAAAGTTAATTTATCTTTGTAACTCTGACTGTTAGTTCAATCATTCAAGCGCTGGTTAAGGGGGCCCTTAAAATGGTTAATCTATGGGTATAAAAACACGCTAATTAGTGGCCTATCAGGCAGACTAATTCATTAACAGCCTGTGTTACGACGTGACCTCGCTAAGTGTAGGACACAAAACAAGTCTTCAAACCTCTATGCTTTTAGAGATAGTAAGAAAAAGTACTATTTTACAACTTAGAAGTTTGTAAAATTTAATATTTGTATTTCTGAACAAACAGCTCTTAAAAATCTTTATTCATGCGTGTTCCAATACTTCTATATTAATCATATAACCTATTGGATGTGTACACTAAAACCATTGTTATAACGGTGTTTTGCTTGCTAAAGGCCCTGCAATACTGAAGCAGCGCGCTGCCAGCGTCGGCAGCAAAAGAATTGCAATAACGATTTATTCATTACATCCCAAGCCAACGCAGCGCGGCATCGGCTCGTTGGGCAGCATTTTTGGAATCTCTGACATAGCGATTTTTGTAGAGGAATGCATCTTAATGCTTTCGACAAGTCTACGTCATGGCATAATGGTGTTTTGCAACAATCACACAGCTTTTGTCAAGAAATGTATGTCTTTCAAGGTGTACAAAAAAACATACTTGATTTCAGAAATTTCAAGGGTATTGTGCTTCACATGCAGTGCATGCAACAACAATCGTGCCATTCGTGGCATTGTCAGTGAGATGGTGTTGGGAAAGGACCATATTGTGTAATAAATAACCAGGGTTTGCTTGTGCACAGTTTACAACAGTTTACAACAAATGCAAAAAATAGTTGTAAACTGTGCTCTTTCCAAAGAAAAACTTGTTTTTCTTTGGAAAGTGCAGTTTACAACGATTTTCAGCATTTGTAGACCAAATTTAAATAACCCAAATGATATGGTTTATGACGTCGTAAAGGTATCTTGTCATTGTGAAATGGGGGCCTGCAGCAGCACTGAGTACTCACAGCGCCAGATAAATTAGCAAGAGGTACTCCTTTATACAGACAATTTTTAATCCGCCGAAGTAATTGTAAAAGGCCTGTAATTGCCAAGACCCTAAAATTGCTCCAACCTTGCACTTGTTAGGTACCTCAAAACGAAAACTGTCGTCCGATGTTTTTGGGCCCAGTTGGCGGACGATTTATGTTCTTTGAACCTGATGTTGACAGGCCGTGGGGTTTCACCTACATATGTGTCTCCACAATTGCTGGGGAATTGGTAAACAACACCTTTAGGGTGTTGCCTATTTGTTCTGTTCCTACCATTGGCTCTAAGGAAGGTTTTGAGTAAGCTGTTGCTGGTGAAGTAAGTTTCTATACTGGCTTGTTGTTTGAGGAAACGACTGATGTGATGGAATTATTAGACATTGCAACTGGCTAATCCCTCTGGAGAAATCTTGTAAAGAATTGTGGTGACCAGTTTCGTCCGGGCTGGGGCTCGTCGGACCTTAATGATGTTCAACTGGGTTCTGCTCCCTTTTATACCTACCGCTGAGCCAAGTAATAGTGTTCTCCGGTGTGACGTCACAGGTGTTGAAAAACCGGAGGGATCCTCCCATTTTATCTAGCGATTAGGAGGAGATCGGTGGGATTCGCCGGTAGTGGAAAAAAGTGCCCTAGTCCCACCGGAGGGATGTCCCCCGGTTGTGTGTGTGTCCCTAAATTGGGTTTTTCCATTGAAAATTTGTTGTTGGGATTAACATACGGGTCAGTAATTTAGATGTGTAGCAGTTGATAGTTTTTCAAGTTATACGGAGGGTAAAGAAAGTTAAGTTCAGTGGTGAATCTCTATTATGAGAAGGACATGTTAGGATAGGTTAATAATAACATGTAAATAATATCTTGAGTTGGTAAAAAATTACAAAAGTGGAGAAATTTGAACAACAGTTAATTATTAGTGCAGTTTGCACACAATAGTATCAATTGCACATAGTGCAGTATTAATAATGTCAATATGGATCTGTGGCTAGCTGTAGGATCCGATTTTCTGTATTCTTCTAGGTTATGATTTAGAAGTTTCCGACTTTGGGGGATGGATGGTTGATTTTCGGAGGGAAGCTTTCTTTCTTTATACCTTCCGCATTTGCTATCTACAAACTGGCCAGGTTTCTGTGTCCAGCTGGATGGTGGGGTCATTGATGGACTCTTCCCATTATGTCATTGGCGGATATGGCACATTATAGCTGTACTCCCTGTTGTCGGGGCTGGATGGGATAAATGTAGCTTCAGGTGGGGGCCTCCCGTCGATTTATCATGTGGCCCGGGGTAGGAGTGAATGGTACCCCTGTGAATGGGTGGCTAGCTTATTTACCTCATCAGTGAGTTGACTCGGGTTAGTGACAGTGCACAAAGGATGACTTCTCAAATGTTTTGTGAAGTCGTCTCGTCTCCTGTATTTTTGGGAGCATAATGGGCAGGTGAAACGGTTTTGGGTGTGCCGACTTATGAAGTGATGGGAGTTTTTCCAATCTAGGGAAGAGATATGCGGACTAACGTGGATTCAGGTTTGGTGGATTCAGGTTTGGTGTTGTCAGGTTTGGCTGGGGGATGGAGGGTGGATTGGATGATTCTGTTGACTAGTTAAACCTAGGGGACAATGTGTGTATTTGAACCAGCCAGACTTTAGAATTACCTCTCTGCTACCTTGTCATGTGATGTGGTTCGAATGACCTTAAAGTACTCTTTTTGTAACTGAGCCAAAATAAACGGATTGTACTTTGCTGTAAAGTCAATAATTTGTGTAAACACACATGTACGTTGTCGTAAAGTCAGTTTGTTTACACACATATACTTTGCAAAGCATTAAAAATGTGTACACACATACTAAATGGTAAAAATTCAAGAGTTTGTGTCCACATATACACCTGACTGTTAAGTCAAAGAAAAAGAAAACATGGAAACAAATGAAATTGTTTTTATTTCCTGTCTTTCTTTTTCCTTCGTTTCTTCCTCTTTGGTTCCTCCACCTCTTCATCCAGGAGAACATTGTCCCCATACTTGTCCATCGTCAACACCTTGCCGGCGTCAGGTATTCGACAGATGTCGACCACGGATTTAGCAATCTTTCTCGACTCTACAAAAACCATAACCATAACATTAACTCTCGTAGTGCTAAATTAAGCTTTGCATAACTTGAAACTGATTGATTTGTGCTGCTGAAAAACCTCTTCTTTGGTAATTTTTATAAAAGAGCTCCTTTGAAAGAAGCTCTTTTAAACAAATTACCATAGGACAGATGTTTTCAGCAGTTGGATTTGTTGCAAAACGCACTGCAGGGGTTAAAGTAAATACACACTAAAATATCACATTAAGTATCACAAGAAAACTATGTGAATCTACCATTGCTAAAAAAATATACTCAAAATGAAAAGCCATAACATAACACGGGACCATTATTTCAGTGTTTCATCAGTTGAATGACACAGGTTCACTTATCTACAGTCATAATACAGTGAATTATTTCTTTTGATGAGTGAGTGAGTAAGTTATTGTTTAGCGTCGCTTGGGAAATATTACAACCACTAGCGGAGATCTTAAGATGAAATAAACCAAATGTACTGAAATTCATAATATGACATAATATGATCGACAGCAGACGAAAATGTGACATGAATTAAATGCGACCATGCAAAAAATAAATTATTGGGGTTACAAAGTCAGACAAAACTGTAACATGAAATTAATGCGAGCTCAAGTGAGATGCATTTTTCACGTTAATTTTACGATTGCATTAATTTCATGATTTACAGTAACTAAATAGTATATATTTTAACTATGGTCGCTCAAACTACAATGTACTTTTTAATATTACTATTAGGAAGCTATGTGAATCTATCATTGCTAAAAAAAACATTTTAATATGGAAAGCCAAAACCAAACATGTGGCCATTTTTTCATCAGTTGAATAACACAAGCGCACTTATCTACAGTCACAATACAGAGCATGACTTATTTCTTTTAATGAAATGAAACCAAATATACTGTAAATCATAAAATTAATGTGACATGAAGTTAATGCGAGGGACCAACAGCAGACGAAAATGTGACATCAATTTAGTGACATCAATTTAATGCGTCTATTCAAAAAATAAATTAATAGGGTTACAAAGCCAGACAAAAAAAAGACATGAAATTAATGCGTGCTCAAGTCAGATGCATTTATCTTGTTAATTTTATGCTGGCATTAATTTCATGATTTACAGTAGCTAAATAGTGTATATTTTCAAATATTGTCGCTAAAACTACAATGTACTTTTTCATATTACTTTCTTCACTTGCTGTTAAGCATAAGCAATAGATTGGCCTTTGCACCTTCCGCAGGTCGTCTATTACATGGTTGGAACCTTGCGTTATAGCGAGGGGCGACGGGATTACCTACCTGCATGCTTTATTACAGCTCTACAGTTCTTGGACACAGCATTCTTGGCATTTTCATGATTCAGACCAAACATAAGGCCCCTATAACATGGTTAAGGAACAACAAGATCATCGATATCCCCCGCCATTAATGTTCCGTAATCATACTGGCAACCATTTCATAAGTTGTACTAATAGAAATACATAAGCAAATGTCAAACACAGTTTCCACTTTCAAACTCTATTAATGTATTTATGTCTTCAAGCTACATGCCAACTTCAACAGTTTCAAACAACATCTGTTCACTGGAGGTATTGTGCACAATTTTAAAAAACAAAATAACAAGGACCACAAGTCTGTAATAAATCTTAACACAGTTCCCATTTTAGAATTTCATCTAAGTATTCATGTCCTAAAGCCACATGCCAAATTTAGATTTACTAAGAGTTTCTGAGACATTGGTCCAATTAAAAAAAAATATGCATTGGGTTAAAAAAACAACACCCAAGTAATAACTCTGTAAATAATTGTCAACACAATTTAAATATTCAAACTCAAACTAGGTATGCATGTTTGAATGCCACATGCCAAATTTGTAACAGTTTCTGAGAAAATTGTTCCCCATTATCTTGGACGAACGGTTAAACCTAAATGGGCCGTTCATTTTGTGTCGGAAGAAAATAAATACCGGTAGATCAACAGATTGAGTTTTTGTGGTAGTTACGTGTTTGAGCTTGTGACACAATTAGACAAAAAATAATAAATGTTGTGGTTTCAATTACATGCCTTTAAAATTTAGGGTAGGTCGGTCGGGAGTATTTGTTTTTTATTGAACTTTGTTTTCTTGAAATCGTAATTTTAACCTTTAAAGTGCTGAGTGGATTTCAGGCAGTCTTAAAACGGTGACCACCCTGTGCTGTTGAAAACCTATCCTGTGATAATTTGTTTAAAAGAGTTCATGTAGGAGCTGTTTTAAACAAATTACCACATGATATGTTTTCAACAGCCTGTATCTGTTGGAGTGAATGAGTGAGTGAGTGAAATAGAGTTTCACATGACTTTTAGCAATATTTCAGCTATATCGCCATGTAGTCTACAAGAGGCACATCGAGGGGGTAGCAAAAGAGAATAAGAAATAGAGAATGACAGAAAGAAAAGCTACAGCAAAAGATCCCCATTTTAAACGGCTTGTACGTCAAGCATGGGGTTACTAGGGTCCTATTCTTTCCAGTGTCCGAAGACACTCCCCGGAAACCCCACGGGGGTGTTTCTGTTGGAATTAGAAAACTAGAATGAGTAAATGTTGTGGTCAGGTTTTTAGATGCAGTTAATGATACAATATAGTTGATGAAATATAATTACAAATATAGTACCTTACATCTAGCCTTACAAGTGCTTGAATCCCTATCACGGGATGTTACTAGTGAGATTGGAAAGTATGAGTTGTTGTGACAAACAAAACCACGCCCCCAGGTGGGTTGTCGCCAGGACATCAGCATCACGCTTTTCCTCGAGGACACGTTAAGGTTTTGGAAAGTGTTTGGAGATAGGATTTCGCGGTCCAATTTCTTGAGTTGTTGTTTAACTATAATGATTTTGAGTATTCTATGCTTATGGACTGGAATATTAATCCTTGTGTGAGTGTTCTTGTTGTTGCTGTTGAATTTTTATGCTATGTGTTTGTCATTGGTATGTGTTGTGACTGCTAGAAAAAACCCTGTCAATACACGACCCACATGACTGGTGTACTGCATGTTTTTAGAAAAAAACAGTTGTTTGATTTGTTTGATTTGTTAGATTGCTTTTCGTTTGATAAGGTACGAATACCTTTTACCCGAACGTTCTGCTAAATGTCGTCACTGCATTGTGCTTCGGGGAAGAAGTACAAACCATAACAAAGTTTCTAACAGACCACAGGAAGGCGATATTTCTACTTATGCTTCTTCGTCTGAACAAGAAAATTGTTAGAACAGACAAACATAGATGATGCAGTTCCCACTGATGACTGGTAGTTTGATCAACCTACAAAATCTTCTTCACCGGAATGAAGATGCACACTGGCGATCAGGGAGACAGGACAGGTATCCTATTCGGCCTGAGAAAGGTAGAGGTGCTGGGCACGATCATTTTGCACCAGGTGCTTTTGTTGGCATTGTCAATTACCAACGTGAAATAGGCCGTGTGTATCGTAAACGTAAGTCGTTTCAAAATGTAGTCTGGCTGGAGAGTCATCTCGGGAGCCGTCTTTGAATTGCTGTGTTATTTAGCTGTCACAAGAGCAAAATTGCATTCATGAGAGCCATCTAAAGAACAAGAGCCATCTGAAGATAGTAAGAGCCGTCTGGAGAACAGCATAGGCAGTTGCTTTATGACTTCCACCATGATTGTACTCGTCCTTCATACAAAGACTTTTTGGTGACCCTTATGGCAGGTAAGATGATTTTGGAGGTCATACTTATAACTATTATGATAGTTTTGATAAGCATGCTGTTGATCGCCGTCCTTGGGCAGCCGACCCTTATTATAATGATCGGGATTTTGAACATGGCTAACTGTATAATTACCTACTGCCGGCATCTCGAGACTATTATTCTAGGTCATACGATCCTTCATTGTATTTTACCTACAGACTTAAAGATAGATCACTGTCGGATTGACCACCTGTTCAAGATCTCACGCGAGATTTGGCCCGTTTTACATGTTCTATTCCTTCAGCTTTAGCCACGTTGTCCAACTTGTATGTTAGACCAGATTCGGGTTTTGCGTCTCTCGTGTCATTCGCTGCCTTGCCTGATGACGTGGTTTCGTAGCTGGGTGAGATTACAGAGGTTTCTAACATGTTTTTAGTTACTCTTTAGCTGAAAGGCTGTGGGGACTATTGCAAAGACCATCAAGCGGCAGGTCCATGGGTCAGGTGTTGGTCATTTGAAATTGACCATTAAGGCAATAAATCATTGGTTGCCTCTGTCGCATCAGCAGAGACTAATGATTCAATAAGACAGCCAAGGGGTAGTTTATTATTTTAATTAGCAGAGCGGAACTCACTCACAGTCCCTCCTCGGTTAAGCAATTCACTTCTTCCTTTCACAAATGAACTTCAATTAGCGACCAAGACGCATCAAGTTGAAGAACGTGCTAGAGAATGCCCTATTTCGTCTTGTCCCCCTCCAACAAAGGGGTCTCTACACTTAGACCCATTCCATCTGATCACTATGGCGAGCCAAACCGTTCATAAACATGTCAAAAATCCACAAGACAGGTTGAGTTTAAGTTACAAAAGACAGGTTGAGTTTAAGATACACAAAACAGGTTGAGTTTAAGTTACACAAGATAGGTCGAGTTTTTTGTTATACACAAGATAGGACGAAAATACACAAGACCGGTCGAGTTTAAGTTACACAAGCTAGGTCGAGTTTTTTTTATACACAAGACAGGACGAAAATACACAAGATAGGATAAAAATGCACAAGATAGGACGAAAATACACAAGATAGAAGGGAAATACTGAAAAGCGGTCGAATCTAAGATACACAAGATAGGTCGAGTTTAAGATACAAGACAGATACTTTATACTTTATAAAGATATTTTTGGCGATGTCATTCCTTATGTATACATTTATATATGTTATAATAAAAATCACTGTGTTTGGCCAGTTTAGCACTTTAGCATTACAGTAGCATTGCGTTATAGATTGTTATTACCTATTTGATTAAACATCAACAGGTTTGTACAAGGTGGTATGTCCCTTCCGTTATTGGTATCGTCGCGCCTCACACAATGCGTTTCAGACAGTGACAAAGACAACATATGTTATATTTGAGATTACTCTTTATCATCCAAAACTGGCTCCCACGGAAGATATCGCTTGTGTGAGAGATATCGTCATAAATGATGTCATTTCATTGCAGTGATATCTATGGCATGACATCATACAATGAGTATGCAGCAGCACTGTTCTTAGTTCATGGCAACACAGAAATAAATGTTATTAAAAAATTACAAAATGATTGATTAATGTCATTAGTTTGATTTTAAATAATAAATAAAATCTCCCCCTCGTGTCTCCTGATAACAAATATATCAACACTTGTTGATAAAAGTTTAAAACTCCTCGGCAATCCTTGGAGTTTTAAACTTTTATCAACTCGTGTTGACATATTTGATATCAGAAGGCACTCGGGTGAGATTCTCTATATCTGAAAAGAGTAAATATTCTAAACATTCAGTCAGCGGGATTTAATCACAACACTGAACACCCCAGTACTTTAACCACTTAACCACCGGGAATTCAACCATTTATTGTTTCATCAGCATCAATAGTTTATACATTTTGGTGAACAAGGGTAATTTTATTGGCATCTATCACATAACGAAATACTAACAACTACAAACATTAAAAACACTAACAAACAAATAAAGATGAAGAACAAAGACACATTTACGTTTGCATACAAAAAATATAGTTTGACAGGTTATTAAATTGGAGTGAAAACCTAACCAAAAATGAAAACAACAAATAAACAAACACAATTAAGCGAAAAAAAGAAACAAACAAAACCGTTTCCACTGGAAACAATGTATGGAAATTATTCAGCGGTTTTCCATTGGTTTGATAAGATTTCCGTTGGAAACGCTGAACAATTTTCATAATCTTTTCTAGGGTTCCAGACTAAAAAAAAACACACTATAAAATTTTAATGGAACTTGACTGCTGTCAACTGCAACCCAACTCAAATCCAACTTGACTGAAAATACAATGCTTCCGGCAAATGTTTGTTCCCACGCAAAATAGGGGACACACTTCGTTTAATTTTTTTTTATTACAGCCAAACTACAACATGACAGAACAAGATAACATATTGGAAAAGTTTGTTGCAATAAGACTGACGGTTTTTGCAAATAGAAAATAAGTAATAATTTTCAAACGAAATATCATATTCATTTCTATAGGAATACGTTATAAAATCGTTTTATATTACTGGTATAAAAACAGATTCACGATGAAAAAGAAACAAGATTAAAAAGATATTTATAAACCAACTTCCTCATACACTGGGCGTGTAGGTTGCTTCCCTAGAGGCGTAGTGGGCGAGCCATCGGAGACACTGTCTAACTCTTTAAGTACCAAACTCAACACTTGTCCGTTTCAATGTAAAATACCATCATAGATTGGCTGTTGAAAACCTATCCTGTCATAATTTCCGTTGGAGCTCTTTTACGTAAATTATGTCAGGGTAGGTTTTCAACAGCAAAAGGTATTACAGTTTAAAATCCTTCTGAAATGAAATCGACGCTCTCAGGGTGAACAACAAAGAGTGGTAATCTTCCACCTATGGCCCGTGTGTCGGTAATAGAAGCAGAATCCGACAGTTTCAAGCAATGGGTCTGTTTTACGCCTAAAGCAATGTAAAGGCTATAATACAAAATCCTGAAATATCATGATGTACAAATTCATCCTAATTGTAGAAGCAAGAAGTATAAGTAAACAAATGTGTAGATTGTATACTTAGTTAAACGTTGTGGGCACAAATACCAACATCGTTAAGTTTCCAATAAGATAAACAAAATAATTTTAAACATGTCTAGTTTACGGTAATGTTGAAATTTATAAACCGACCTCACGGACCTAGTGTTAACTTTACACACAACAATTCTAAAATAACATCACCTTCTTGTGTAAGTCTTTTCATACCTCTGGTGTTTCTTTTATGATATCTTTGCTGCGCCCCACACAGAACACGAACATTTGCAACAGATATTTATTTTACCAAAATAAACAGACAGTCACAAAGACAACTATATGCTACATTTGGGATTACACTATCTAAAAAGGGGACTATTCTATCACTCTGCGTGGCTAAGTAAGGCATCAAATCGCCAGCACTGAGCATCCTAACCCCTTTATTATTTGGCCAGGACGGCTTCGCTAAAAATGAAGTCCTGCACGGATGGCCAAGGTGAAGCTGTGTTAAGTACCCGATCAACCACGTAAGGCAATTACTCTCGCTACCGACTACGTTAGATATCCCCTGGGAATAATCGACGGGTTTCCGCCGATTTGGAAGTTGCGTCATCGTCGCTATCATCCAACCTAACGCTTAGCACAGCAAACCCTGTGCAATCAATGAGAATCATTTTTTTTTAAATTTGAAATTCACATCACGCACAAAGCTTTTGTTGTTGGCAAGAGTTACGTCCCTTTAACTAAGCCCGAGAGTAAAGACGTGTTATTTCATTGGACAGCTATTTTTACCGACACGTAATTCAAATTGGCAGAAACGATTATTCATAGGATATATCTAACGTTGTCGGTAGCGAGAGTAATTGCCCTGCTGTTACCCAGGATGGTAAGGTGATATAAATTCACTTTTTAGTTTATAGTGCAATCCCAAATATAACATATAATTGCGTTTGTCACGGTCTTAATAGCATAAAATTAATCGCGTTGGGAACTGTGCAGATTCCACCTGTCAGAGGGGTACTGGGTGTAGCTTCACCTTAACTATAGTCCGTTTGACGCTAAATGAGAACGATGAGTTGCCAAACTACTCGCAATCGCGATTAGTGTGTCAAATGTCAGTTTGGTATATCGTCATTAGTATCCTGTACCACACATCGGCCGGGGGAACAGTTGTTTAAGAAAGAATCCTGTAACAATGTTTACAAATGTGTACATGACACGGAGGGGGAACAGACCGTAAATTTACATTTGTAAACACTATTACATTATTATATGGCAATTATCGTTAAACTTCTCTTCTCTTTGGCGTCAAACAGACTATATTGATCATGACAATCTGGATGACTGTTTAAATGACTGTTAAATATTTATCTCTCTGTTTTGTTATCAGAGTGTATATTTTATGAGTCTATTCTAAAGTGTATCTATTCTAAAGTGCAAAACATGAATATATTAAAGTCCTCGAGCGTAAATCTGACTTTAGAAGGAGTTAAAACTGCGACTACCTGTGTTGTTGAGAACCTATTCTTTGATAATTGTTTATCAAAGAGCCCCTACAGGAGCTGTTTTAAACAAATCACTACAGGGTTGGTTTTTAACAGTCTATTTACACTGAAACTGAAATGCTGAAATTGACAAATGTGGAGCTTGACCCTCAAAGGGTTAAGCAAAGGATGCAATAAAGACGACATTGTATTTGCTCTCACTTGTGCTCTCAACAAATCTTGCTCTCGCTTTTAATACAGCCAATCGCAAGGGGGATTTACTGTGGGCCCCGAATAACGATCATTTGGCTATGTTCAACCTTTGACTGATCATTTGATCACAGAAACCTGGTCAGTGGACTCACCAGTCAAACCGGCGGGGATCTGCCTGAAGAGGTTGAGGAGCCAGCTGATTGTGATATTAGGTTTTTGATCTTCGAGGTGTTTAGGAACGATGAAGTCGCTCCTAGTTAAATTAATGCTTTTTGGAGAAAAGTCAATACTATGTTTCATTGTTTTGTAAACTGAAAAGGTAGATTTGGGTTGTTATTATTGTAAAAAAAAACCTTTTAAACAAGGTTGCAAGAGTTGACCTGTAAGAAATGAGTATCTAATAGCAGTGTTTCCGTTTTCCGGTATATGTCGGATATTCACCGGTAAAATATTACAAGGACCGGTTATTGTAAGTGTGTCGGTCCCTTTGTCCGGTAGAAATACCTTGGCAATAATCAAATGAAGTTGTAAATTTCTCTTTTTGTAGTATTCTATTCAAACTTTGACAACCTTGCAGTATAAATATATATTAGTTAGTTAGCCAATAAACTTAGCTTGGTCCATGTTTCTTAGCTTTCCAAAGAAATACTTGGTTTTTTTCTTCTTTTTAGTATGCGCAGTTTACAACGGTTTGTCACGTTTGTAAACCTTAAAAGCTGGCTCAGAAAGACGGCTCACGAAGTCGTAGATTTACATGGCTTTGTGAGACAGTACTTTGGCAAATTGCGAATATTACGTAACTTTACATAGGTTTGCCGAACACTGAAAGGGGATCTTTTAAAAGCCAAGAAGATTATTTTAATAAAATCGCAGCATCACCGTTTTGTATTCCTTGATGGCTGTATGATTAGGTTACATAGATTACACAGAACATATTGCATGTAAATGTTTGTTATTTTCTATACATGAACAGGGTATTTTTGTTTCAATAAAAATAAAATGATTATCATGCACTCTAGAGAATAGCCAATGAATTCATTCAAATAATTCTTTTTCACAATGTGTGATAAATTGAAATTAAATGGCATTAAGCATTTGGTTTGATTGACAAGGGAATTTGAGCTTTGAAAATACAATTACTTTCAGCATAAATGTGTTACAGCGTGCATTTGGTCTACAAATGCAAAAAAATGGTTGTAAATTGTGCACTTTCCAAAG
>JAULCD010559041.1:0-14357 GCA_032361085.1 Calliostoma canaliculatum | reverse complement strand
TTGAGGAGTTGTTTCTTACCATAGGATTAGGAGTGCTTTGGAACCGCTCACAATGCGATTTCTGCGCTTTGCCAGTCGTAAGCTAATGTTATTTTTAAGCACTTATGATCAACTTTGCCTAAATTTGCTTTTAGGAAGAGGGCCCCGTTTATCAAATCGATCTTAGGCTAAGTTAATCGTAAGTGCTAAATGTAACATTGGTTAACGACTGTAGTAGCTCAGAGATCACTTTGGAACCGGTGCCGTAAATTACGACATCATAAACCATGCCACTTCTGCAAAGGGCTTCGTTTACAAATACTCCATGTGGGTGTAAACTGGGCATTTTCTAACAGAAAACACGATCTTTGAAAAGTGCACAGTTTACACTGGTTTTCGAAGGTTTTAAACCCAGCCCATTGGCACAATGGCATACAACGTCGTAAATTTACGACGTCTTTGTTAAACCGTGCGCTGGTTACATTGTATATTGACTGCTAAACATGGTCCCCAAGTCCATAGTAAATACAGGCAAATGACTGACAAAACACCAGTTTAACTGTACTTAAAACAAATGGATGTTGTAGGAGGAGATACATACTGGAATGTATACTTTGCTAACTACTGCGAATGGCCAGGCAAATATACATATGGCTATGACAATAACGTATGTGGTAATACAGTAAAAACATTAGTTCGGGTGCAACGTTTATCTGATTATGTAAATTAGTGTTCTGCAAAGTAATAATACCTTAATTAAAAAAGACACACATGTGATGAGTTTGGTTTTACTGTTGGTTACATAGATTATTGGACATCATACGGAAAGCCGTTTAGTCTTGTGGTCGTGTGGTAACCAGATTATACACAAACTGGGTGATTATGAACTAATGCCTTATGTGTTAACAGAGACTGAATGGTAAATAGTCTGCATTCATGTCAGAGCAGTATAATAATGACACCAACCTTGTAATAGTACTGCGTGATTGATGATCGTGACACCAAGGTTAAAATATGATAAATCACTCTTCACACATCAAAGAATTTAATATTTCAGTTGAGGTTTGTGTTTAGCATTCTTTAATTCTTAAAATGCTAATACCCATTTGTGTTTTTTCATTGTCATAATTCTGCCCAAAACCATGCAACTGTTAAAAACCTACAGGGGCTTTTTTAAACAAATTACCAATGGATAAGTTTTTACCAGCACAAGGTGGTCACAGTTGTAAAAATTACTTAAGCCAATTCAGCACTGTAAGGGTTACAGTATACTAGTCACAAATATTTCAAAATGACAGAAATATCAATGTTATTTAAAATTTTGTGTTAGCTCAGTGTTGATGAATGCACATAAATACAAGTAAGTAAATGAATGGATTTGTGTTTCGTAATTCAGCTATGTCAAGGCGGCAATTGCAAGTTGGATGATAGATACAACTAAACTTCCCAACGTGGTAGTCTAATGCTTTCAGACCAGCGGTATTCGCATAATACTTGTGACCTAAGAGTGATACGCTGTTGCATCACTCTCCTCACAGCACAAAGACGTGTTTATAAACAGTACATGGCCGTTTCCTGCGTGCTGAAAGTGCACACTGTTTTGCTTTACAAACAAGTGACAAACAACCCTCATGATTACTAAACAATCTGTACTGAACCCTTCGTGGGCCACGATTAACATTTGTCAATTTCAATGTTTACAATTTATTCTGAACAAGTTGTTGAAAACCTATTACGTGAGCGTTTTTCAACAAATAACACAGGACAGCTGCAGCTGCAAGACGTAGTTTTAAGTTCTGCTTAAACCAGGTTTATGTTATCTCGTAGTTGATTGATATTGTATCGTTGACTGAATAGTTTGATACCTTATTTGTGATTAAAGTGTTTGACACTTTATTTATGACTGAACTGTTTTATAATTTATCTGTGACTGAAGTGTTTGACACGTTATATTTGACTGAAGTGTTAGACATTTTGTATGTGACGCAATTATTTGACACTTAATTACAAGTGACTAAAGTGTTTGACACTTTACTTTAAAAATAAAGCGTTGGACACTTTATCCGTGCCTGAAGTGTTAGACACTTTACATGTAACTAAAGTGTTGGACACGTTATCCGTGTCTGAATTGTTAGACACTTTACATGTAACTAAAGTGCTGGACACGTTATCCGTGCCTGAAGTGTTAGACACTCTATCTACGACTTGCATGTTTTAACCAACTGTTACGATCCAAAGTTTAAAATAATGTTTTACTTCCCCTTACTGATGAATGTATTTCTTTTGTCCCAATTGCCGCATACCAAACATGGACTGGAAACTTCTTTGATGGGCATTTTTTAGAAGTTGGTGTGATGACGGTGTTAGCATCTACACCGAAACGTCGCAAACATTGCAATAAAGAAGTTGATATCCATAGAATATCTCCTTTGTTCATGGACTGGAAAGGCTTAGGCTCTTTATGCTATATTTTATACAACCTGCATTTCAAATTCCCGTTCTCCAAGTGCATTTTATTTTGCAGACACAAAGTAGCAATTCCACTAAGCTATGTGAAATATAAGGGCTTGTTTTCTATGACAAGAAAATGTGTTAAATAAACACTTATTATTTTACTAAAGGCGTAATGCATCGAACGACAACATTTTGCTTTTTCTGTTATTAAGGTGAGAAACATATCCACAACGTTTAATCTATTGCAATATCTTTACTTGCGTTCATACAAACTCTATTTGTCATTTATTAAAAAAGACTTTCAAATTTTATGGATGTATTTCATTTCTGTTTTTGTGATATTTTGTCGGTTTGTTATTAGTTTTTGGGCCAATTATACATCTTTTAAACATACTGAAGATAATAATTTATATATATTTTTCTATTTGTTTATTCAACTCATGGGTACTTACAATCATGTAATACCCAATACACACTGTACCCTGTATCTGTTAAGATGGAAATTGCTGACACTGGTTAACAATAAACAAATATTTTGCTCCATATAAGACACGCATTCTGTTCAAAATCTGCCTTAGCATTGACGTTTGTTTTGTTTATTTTATATATATAAATATATTGTAAACATGTGATGATGAGATGATGATAATAAATTTGTAAAGCACCTAATATCCACCTTTGAGATTATCAGTGGCCCTAATTTAGCGCATGATCGTCGGATCCAATGTTTACTCAGTGTCAGACTCAACTCCCCGAAGATTATACAACCCAAGCTGCCTGTAAGGTGCTAGAAGGTTAGCATTCCCATAACACACGTCGCCCACACCAGGTACCTAGTCATACTGCTGGATGAACAGAGGCAAACTTCCAACAAAGTCACTTGCCTGGGAGGACACCACAAACTTTTTACCCTGTGTCTCAGTGTGGTGCCGGGCAAATACCTAGATACTCCCAGAAATCTAGCAAGCCGAGCGGATCACCCATCCGGTAACAATTCAGACCCGACGATGCTGACCTACACCTGATTGTAATCAATCGTGCTATGCACTAGACCACGCACCACAATAACGTTTAGACGCAAAACATCATTACCTGATCAATGTCTATGTAATTGCACAGTGATGTTGCCACGGTTCTAGTTATGATTATGCAAAATAACTGCTCCGTTTCAAAATATAATTTTGGATAACGTTAAACCGAACTTTTAAAAAGCACCAATGTTGTAATATACAACGTTACAAAATAAACTTCATTCTACACGGAAATATGAAGCTATTTTGAAATGTGTCTAAGTTCTCGGTGACTTCCCTCTATGGCCTGCGCGTCTGTCACACATCATTGGTCACACAGGTGTCATATCTGCCATAGACGGGCATCTGACCTTATCAATTAGCAAGGTATTAGGGTTATGTTGCTACTGGTAAAATGTTACCACAAACTTCAGGATATAACAGCCTTGTTTAAAATTTCTTGGATGTCAACTTCTGGTTTGCATATGCCCCGAAACGTCGTAACAAACCAGAAGTTGGCATCCACGAAATCTTGAATTATGTACCACCACTTTTAAATGTCACTAATAGAATAGACATAACAGTACATTACGGTACATATAAGTTAGTTAAATAGTGATTGGCTATTAACCAAACACGGGTCAGTGACCACAAAGGCCATAGTGGGACAAGCGTTTCACTCACAGGCCAGAAAGGGAATTCTTAGCAACAGTAATTAAAAAGTCATGAGCCATAGGGGTAAAGGCAATAGAGGGCCTAAACCTAAGTTCTCATCATGTTCATCGACTCCAATCCCACACAAGAGAGGCAGTTTGAATAATGAATGATGTTATAGCATGTATACAGTGACACAGACAACATATGTTGCTTTTTGCACTACACTATCGGAAAAAGGTGAAAACACAGATTAAAAGGTGACGATTTTATGACATTGTGTGGTCAAATCATTCACGGTACCCAACCACACAAAGTGATAGAATCGTTACTCCTCCAGATAGTGTTATATCAAATATAACGTTGTTAAATTGGAATACAGTTAGTAATTACTTGGAAAAGGTGGCTATGCCTAAGAGAACAGAAACCAATTGTAGACTTCGTTGTTAACAATGAACAAAAAAGATAACAAAATTCAAACGTTATATTTTAAGAGACAGGAAACATTGCAAATGTCAGTAATTATGTTTCATAAAACAAGCAAATCAATAGATAAAGTACCAAAACAATCATCGAAGTGATTTTAAGTCCTGTTGAAAAGTAAACAAACGAGTATTTAGAATTTAATGAATATGGCAATCTAATTAGGTTTAGTTATTTTCTGTGTAAAATAGAAATTAAACGTTTAAAAGTTATTTGTTTATTTTTCATGTTTTCAGTGTTGCATGTCACTTGAGATCCACGGTAATCAATGCCATATATGATGGAACTAACCTCTATTGCATAATATCATGCCAGAAATCGTGTTTAACAAATAAAAATTAAAATGGTGTTTCAATTCCTGATTGAAAACAAAAATAAAAGCATGGTTAGAGCAGATGAGGCGATTTCATAAACATGTGAAGTTAAGGATTAATCATGTTCAACAATTTAACCATGTAGTTTATTTATGTCACATTGAACAATTTCCCTGTGGCATTTCACGCGTGTGAGAATTAACAATGGATGACGAATCAAAAATAAAGGGTCTTTGTGCTATTGAAAGCAATATTTTAAGTAAAAAGTGTCAACCGTGTCCGTTAATGATTACCCCCTTCACAACTGCATCATCATAGTTTATTCTTCTTTCACAAATACATACTATTTTATTATTCCTTCAAAACTATATCAATCTATTATTTGTGTTACGACATCACCATAATATATTTTCCCTTCACAACTACATTAGGCCAAACAAACAAAAATGTTGTGGTTCCGATTACATGTCTTTAAAATTTAGTTTTTTTTATCGAAATATTGTATTCCTGATATCAAATTTTAACCCTTAAAGTGCTGAGTGGATTTCAGCTAATCTTAAAACTGTGACCATCTTGTGCTGTTGAAAACCTATACTGTGATAATGTGTTTAAAAGAGCTCCTATAGGAGCTCTTTTAAACACATTATTACAGGATAGGTTTTTAACAGCCTGATCAGTTGGAATTTGAAAACTAAAATCTGCAAGATCAGATAGGTTTTCAGCTGTAGTAGATGATACCATGTTATTTTTTGTCATTACGATAATAAAAAAAACATAGGGTCGGCACCCATAATGTAGGCCAGGTAGGGTAATCGGAATCACAACATATTATATTTTTGGCCTCATACTATTTTATTCTTTCATCACAGCTACATTATCACAGTTAATATTTCCTTCACAGCGACATCATTCATATTATAGTTTAGTGTTCTTCACAGTAACATCATTTTCTTTTCTTTTTCTGTTCCGCTATCATCTCTGTGTTGCTGAGACCAACAAAAATACAAACCTATTGCTGTAACACTACCGTTGTACACGCTGCCTCCTATCACATCGTGTGCCGTCATTGCATGGTCTGTGTGTCATGGACGCTGTCTTGAGAACGCTGTAATAACCAACGCTCATACATCGTGGGATTTGTCTCACAAAAATAGACTCCAGGGTCCAGTTTCACAAAGGCTTTGTAAAGTTACGACCCCGTAAATCATCACGAGAAAAATGTATAAAAAAATTACAGTGGATTTCCATGTGTTTGATGAGATTTCCACAGGAAATCTCATCAAATCCATGGAAATCCGCTAAAACATTATTTACATTATTTTTTAAGACATGTTATTAGTTGTCAGAAATAAATTCACCAAAGCCACATCTCGTTGTGAACTGTATGCTTTTGAAAGATTGATTGGTTGGTTGATTATTGTTTAGCGCCCCTAAAGCAGTATGGCATCTATTCGCGGTGACATATTTTAAGCATCAAAACAATTAACAATTCAAATGTGAACAAAAACGTAAAATAATACATTATCTCCCCAGAATCTGATCGATAATGTTTAAAATTAGTATTCATGACTTTAAAATTAAACTAAACGACCATATTTTTTGACCGAATCATTTAATCGTCCTGGTGGATTTTCACCTTTCAAAATAGGCACTAATTTGATAGAAAATTCACAGTTTGCAACTATTATTGACATCGGTAAACTGAATACATTAGATCAATTTCCTTTGGACCTTGGGCAGTTTACAACAACGTGTGGCCTTTGTAAACCGAATCCGTTTACCTAGTGACATGGTTTACGAAGTCGTAAGTTTACAAAGACTCGTGAAACGGACCACTGACATAACAAGCTGGCATGTTTTATGAACCCGTCATATGTGAATATACTGGTTTTAGAAATTGGTTTCAAGATACTTGTCATTTTAGTGACAGCTTGTTGCTTGTGGGACGTATGTATTTATCTTCGAATTTTACTTTCATAGAACACAAAAACCTTGGGCACCACGCTGTGTTGAAACCATACACTGTGGCTATTCCCCTAAAACCATAAAATACTGTATTCAAAAACTGCTTTACAAATTATAAAAAGTTTTTTTCGAATCAACCTTAACACTAGAAAAAAATAGAATTATTCAGCAGATTATTTTTAGTTTGATGAGATTTTCAATGGAAATCCGCTGCATAGTTTATATATATGTTCCTAGTGTAAGTTTCACCTTAATTACATTGAAATAATACTTAAATAAACCATATCAACAGCTATCAAATGTTTAATTGAATCACGGTGACTACCATATAGAAGCGAATAAGGATCTCATAAACTTCATCATGCATACACTTGCAATATAATTGGTAGCAGACATTTAACAGACACTGCGCATTTTAAATCATACATAGGGCCAAAATGTAACTAAGTTTGAATTTGTACTCTTAATTTGAATTTGTATTAACGGCATTTTTTCAAAGTATTCCCACAAGAAGCCCTCATAAATAATTAATATAGTTAACATGGACAATGAATAAACTGAATTATACACTTTCCTATTTTTATAACAAGTTATGCAGGATTCCTAAGCATACATGTACGATCCCTATCCAAACTGCAATGCAACGGTGCCATATAGGCTTTGAAGACTCCAGCATCTTTAATTCCGGCTATAGGAACGGGCTCTGCCTAGCCACACGAGCTTCTGCAGTGACAAGGATTCGTGGACTCGGCTATTGGTTGGTGAGGATGAGCGCTCCCGGACGGAGATACATAGCCACATATAACAGACAGAGATAGATCAATGATCCACTGGTATCGACTGCACACCTGGCGACTACTTCCACTGCGTAGACACGGGCAGGTTGGGAGGTTACTCTTGTTGTGGACGCGCCTGGCTTCATAAACTCTTTCAAGGTAAGTCTGGCGTTGCATCATGAATAACTCACACGTACACACTGAAGCAATGGGTTTTGATTTACAAATGCCATAATCGATGTAAACTGTGCACTTTCCAAAGAAAAACAAGTTTTTCTTTGAAAAGTTCACAGTTTACATCGATATTAGTATTTGTAAACCATACCCGTTTGTCAACCCTTATATAAGGAACACAGCATTGAATCAATTTATGAATTTTAGATTTGTTATTGATATTGTTTAGATCTGTCGATATTTCTCACTTCTTTTGTTTTGCTCCTAAAGATTTGTGTTTTTGAAGCGGCCCTTCAATGAGTGTATAACATGATATGTCAGCAAAAACGTGTCTTGTTTACACACACGAACGCGTTTAAGAAACGATATCAATCTGTGTTCTTATTGAGTTGATATTTATCAATTTCTAAAATACGATATTGAAATATGATGTCCGTTTCATGACAAAGCTGTTTGTATTGTAAACATTTATCGGATAATTTGTCAATAATGAGAACTATGTTGTCTGATGTTGATGTGTTTTTGAAGAATAAACAGTTTGTTGCTATAAACAAACGATTATTTATGAAAACAAAGAATATGGCATACTGCCAGGGAAATCAATACTCTAGTGATCTATTGATCACATTTAGGTATTGGTTTCAGGTCGATATTGATATTATGACTAATTGTCCTCAAATAAATGAACCATAGGAAACGGTTTACAAGAAACTGTGTCACTAAATGTCCAGTTTAAGAAGGAAGACATCGTCATTTTTTAAAAAAGCATGTCAAAAGTATGTTCCTAGTTTGTAAACGAAATATTGTTTTTACTCCCCATGACAACATTTAATTTTATATGCTAACCAGTGTTTGCTTTCATTATTATTATTGTTATCATCATTATTATTATTAATAATAATAATATACAAAATAACATGTACTTTAATGTTCCTAAATCAAAAGTAACATGTGTACTTAAACTGAATTCTCGATTAAAAAGTTTATTATAAATATACTAAAGACATGCACATGCGATGTCAAAATGTTACAATACCTTAAAACTGCATAACATTATATATTGTAAAACTAAATCAAACTAATTGTTTTTTCATTAAATGTGTATGAGATCAGATCGCGAACAAGACTTTACAATCAAAAGGCAATAAAGAGAGATGTGTTAATTCAAGGTTGTGCCTTCATCGGTGTTATTTCGTCTCTATTCTGAACTGGAGACAACAGGAAGGGCTGACAATTGCAAACTGTAATCAGGCGGTAAAACGTCACTGAAGCGACAACACCAGGATAATCGTATAGTATTAGTACATTCCAATCAGGCTGCCGCTTCACAAAGACATTGTAAATTTACGACATAAAAAATGTCATTGGGTGAATTGGTGTGGTTTACAAATGCCAAAACAAGTTTTTCTTTTTGAAAGTGCAAAGTTCACCACATTTTTGGCATTTGTAAACCAAACCATAACAAACAAAATCATATTTGTCTTTTTTAACTATCAGGGTACTGTTTTACAAAGTCGTCGTAAATTTACGACATCATAAGCCATGCCACAGGGTCAGTGGATACATTTTACAATGTTCCGAATCGTTTTGAACTGTGCACTTTTCAATGAAAAAAGTGTTATCCTTCGGAAAATGCACAACGATTTTTGGCATTTGTTCAGTCCGAGGTTTACGACGTCGTAGAATTACGACAACTTTGTGAAACAGGGCCCTGTTCCTCAAAGCGATTTTAGGCTAAATTGATCTTAAGTGATTTTTTAAACAATGTCCTCATGGAGTTGTTTCCTATCATAAGCTTACGACTGTCGTAGCACAGAGATCGCTTTGGAAGCGGTGCCGCATGGCACCGGTTCCAAATTGATCTCTGCGCTACAACAGTCATAAGCCAATGTCATATTTTAGCGCTTACGATAGACTTAGCCTAAAATCGCTTTGTGGAACGGGGCCTGTACCAGAGCGCAAGGGACTCGGGTGTCTTCAGAATGTGATGGTCATGATCACTACGGGGCACTGGGTACTTTTTACAATGACTAAACTATTGTAAATATGCACTTTAAAGGAGACAATTGTACTTCATTTAAAAGTGCTTTTTATAACGTGTTTAGTATTTGGTGACTAAACCATTAGCCTACATGTAGTGTTACATTCTTACTTCAAACGAAAACTGGTAAAACCTATCCTCCAGTAATGTGTTTAAAAGACCTCCAGCAGGCGAGTTCACTTAAACAAATCAGAACTGGATAGATTTTTAATAGTACAGAATTCTTCGAAAAATCAATTCGAAGTACGAGATGGCAGTTTCCTTTTAGTATCCCATTAAGTTGGAAGGAGAGCTGGTTTATCTTTAAATCAAGCTGCCGCGGATCATTACCCGCTGTAATTTCACCTTAAGTTGCTTCCTCGTTTATGTGACATCAGTTATAGTTAATCCAGATTGTGTTGACACAGTCTCCAGATTGTAATTACTCTCAGATTGAGCAGAAATTGTGTAAACGTGTGACTGTCATTGAGCATAACGAAAACAAGTTAACAGATATAACAGAGTATCATCGTTAAAGCAGTTAATAACCAATGTTTAACCGACACTAGTTTTGACGAAGTTATTAATTAGTTTAGTTACCTAATGGGTAAATCGTTCTCAAATGCAGTTTCAAAACAATTTAAAAATTAAATAAAACTGCACTCTCTGAATTTGTATTTTCTTTGGAAAGGATACAGATTACTTATACTTGTGTCATAGATAGAGAGCGCACTGGCCGTGTGTACTTCAGCTCCAGTGGAGTAAACCTTATACAATCTTACTTATAAAATGCTCACAGATTAGCGTAGACAACAAAACAGCATGCCTTGACCATTATCTAGCCACAGAAAGCATGTAGGGATCAGTATTTGACAATCGTAAGCGCGTGGACCTGAACGTCCGATGAAGTACATCACTGTCCAATTAAATCGGTCAGCCTGACAATGACTACTGGAAAACAGACCTGTCACTCATTGGCTGTTAACCCTCAAAGTGTTGAACCCAGCACTCAATTTCAAAGTCAAAACTTCAACCTAAATGGATGTTGAAAATCTTTCCTTTAATAATTTGTGTAAAAGAGCTCCTACAGGAGCTCTTTTTTACACAAATTATTACAGGAAAGCTTTTCAACAACACAAGAAGATGACAGTTTTGAGTAATAATCCCCCAGGTCAGCACTGTAAGGGTTAACCCGTTAAATACTAATGGTATCTCAGTTTGTATGTGTGAGGAAATTACACGTTCTCTAACGATTTTTGGCAGTTATGAATAAACACATTAGTCCAGCGATATGGTTTTAATGGCTTTGTTAAACGGCCTAAAGGTATCGTATAACTTTCTGAAATATAAGAAGCTGATGGCATAAATTGTCTATTTTAAGTGTACGGCTTAAATGATTTATCGTTTTCGTTATCCATTGTGAAGGCCTGCGGTAAAATAGGTGCGACAAATTCATCACTCAAACGTCCTAGCAACGTAACTTATAATTTGAAAAACTCCCCTGTTGAACTTCGTCGAAACTATTGTCTGTTAAACATTGATTATTAACTGCAAGCTGACTAATTACATCATTTGTTGAGCCTTAGTGTAAAACTGTGTTGAGAGGAACTTTAAATAATGCTTTATAACCACTAAGGATCAAGTGGAAATGCTTGTCAATTATTATGTCCCGTGTGAATAGGCTGTTAAAAACCTTTCAGTGGTCATTTGCTTAAATGAATATTAACATGACAATAATACAAGTTATAAATTCTTCAAATAACATCCCCAACTCAACATTTTACCCAGAATGTGCGACTATGGTAATTTTAAAGAGTAAAAAATTGTAACACGTGCTATTTCCAATTTCGATTTGTAATGACAAAATTGCAAAATAGTGCCAGAATGCTGATTTAACAATTTTACACTTCGGCAACGACGCAAATAAAATTGTAAAATATACAAATTTGAAATTAAAGTAGATCGACTGTTCAGAATGATTGATGTTAAAAGACGTGTTTGTGTACGCATATTGGATCAGCTGTGTTAAGTGCTTACTCTGTATGTTGATTGCTGAAAACCAATACCATGTAATTAAGCAAGACCCCACGTGCACGGACTGTGCAACCAAGAACATTGAGACAAAGTGAAGGCAGATGGTCTCTATGTTAACGCAAATGTTAATCGATTACTGCCAATAATACCATGTTCTACTAGGTGCAAGCACACTCTTTGTTTGTCAGGCACGTCTCTGGCTTATTTAACAGGAGCAGTAAATTGATAATATTTATGTTGAATACATATTTACCCATTAAAGCTCCAGTGGCATTATATGTTGATTTCAATATATTGAGTTCTTATGCTGACTGATCAATATCACTGTGCAACATATGTTATATTTGGATCACACTATTTTAAATAAGTTAACGCTGTTTTTTAACAGTATTTCAGTTATGCTGTCGTGGTTCACCGTGTGCAAGAAATGAATCTGTTATTTTGTTCTGGTTAAGTCCCGCATGGGACTCAACCAGAAAAAAATAATAGATTCATCACTGATACAGATACTGTATTCTCAAATATACATAGTTTGCGGTTGTGACTGTCAAGCCGACACAAGTGTTAACATAACTGCTTCGTCTACTCTAATGCATTTTGAAATTTATCAAGTGCTATATTATTCAATACAGTGGACACTTATGAAAAACAAATTATGTTATGAAATGTTTTTAAAGTCCCATTATTATTTTAAAAATAAACATTCCCTTATTTTGAATCAAATAGTTACGTTTTCTCAAATGTTCTTAAAAAAAAAATATGCAGAAACAATGAGGTTTTGTTCATACATTAACTTTTGTCAGCAGTACAAGCTGGTTACACGTTAAGGTCTTATTTATGTTAATTTCGTACACTAACTTCACAAATGGTGGTTAACAGTTAAAACAATCCTGAAAGTCGTTATCATTCAGCCAAGGAGGAAAGAATCTGCTTTTCCCATAAAAATCCGCTGTCTTTGTATGAGAATGTCGTAGATTGGACACGTGCTTCTTACGCATCTCATCATGACTGGTATGGAGGACATGGCATCTGATACTTTGTATTGTCGCTGTATATATATATATGTATGTATGTATATACATATGTGCGTGTATGTGCGTGTGCGTGTGCGTGTGCGTGTGTGTGAGTGTGTGTGTGTGTGTGTGTGTTATAACATGTCACTTGAAGTTTACATATCTCGGTATTGCGATACGTTTTTGTGTGTTTATACGAACAATTTCAAGGAACATTTTCGTTTACTCCTATTATAGTAAGCGATACATGTGCCTGTATTAGCACAGTTAAACCTTGTTGCAAATGGTTCAGCACATTAGGGTTTATGTTTGTTTCATACATAACTTAGTTTTACTGACGGCCTTAATCACAACCTAGACAACATCGTGTTATTTTATAGCTAGTTTCTACTTATTATATCGTTCTGCAAGTAAAACATTTTGATGAAAATGTGTACTTGTAACATAAATAGACCGATTTAAACAAATATCAATAAGACGTCCACATTGAACCATTTCATGTATTATTCAATATGGTTAAAAATTATTGCATCCCCAAATTTATTGTTAAAAAATATCCAATTAAATTTGAAATATTGCAACCTTTTGTCGACAATTGATTGATTTGGTGGAAATCTGTCATGTGATAGTTTAAAAGCACTCTATGTCGTGCTTATAAAACATGGACATTCTCCTTATCTTCTTCTTTCACGTCACCTTGTGACAACAAATCTAAAAATTGCAATGGACAGTGGTTACCAATAACCTCAGCGTAAATCATATATTTCAAATGATGAAGCGTTGGTTTGCAATTGTGAACAATAATTGCATTTCCCTTTCGATCATCCAGGGTGGGTAATTGGTATTTCAAATGGTGTTAGCGATGGTACGTAACTCTATACATAAGGATGAATCACGACTATGAAAGGGACTTGAGTTTAATCAAAAATGCAATTACAATAATTTGTAATTCATGAAATGCAAATTGAATAACTGCAACGGTGTGAAGGACTGAAAGACCACAATGGCTTATCAAGGCCTAATAATACAATTAAAAGAGGCACATTCGTTCGCTTTATAGTGCAATAGATTTGGACTTAATCACTCCTTAGATATATCTGGTTGGCGCTAATCACGTAGCCATGATTGCGGCTGTCCAGGCAGGCGTTTAAACCCCAGAATCAAGGATCAAAGGTCCCACTTGTGAGCCAGATTGTCTGACTTTTATCACTCTTTTCTTAGTTCAGTGGTGCTGTGATTTGTCCTTCAAATTCACCAGATCAAAGACGGATCTGAAGTTGATACGATTAAAGAAACAATACAGCATGATGGGCTACGTCGTGGCGTTTTGTTAAATATTCACCGCTGGGGCCCGTTTCACAAAGACGTCATAACTTTACTACGTCGTACAAAATGTCACTGGGTTGATGGATTTTGTTTACACATGCAAAAAATCGTTGTAAACTGTGCACTTTTCAAAAAAACACCTTGTTTTTCTTTGG
>JAULCD010558930.1:0-14357 GCA_032361085.1 Calliostoma canaliculatum | reverse complement strand
AGAAATGCCTCAGGACAGATCTTGAGTAGCCACGTTGGTATTGAATTAAGAGCACATGACTTTGTTGGTGAATTTATAAAAAGCTACTCAATCTCACTTTCACTTGTGTTTTCAAATTGATCCAGTGTGGCTTCTTGTCCATCGGTTTCTGGCTTGTGATTGGTCTCGGCGTCCAAAGATTCCAAATAATTGCGGATCTTTGCAATTTTGTCAGTGAAGTATTGGCTGAATTTGTCAGCTTATACTCGTGCAGAATCATACATGAATTCACACCACCCAAGCCATACCTGGGCACATACACCAGCTGGTGAGTACTTCTATATCGGTATACTCGAAGAGGAATAAGAATCCAAGATGTCCGGGACTGTATCCACAAAATTGATTAAAATTATCTTTGTTTTAAGGTCGTAATCATGAGTAGATTTTACTCGCGCTTCCTTCACTATCATAGGTAAGTGGAATGAGCAATATGTAGGACTCGGTCTAATTATGAACTTTAATTATTTTTTTTAATTAAGTCATTTTTCTACATTTTGCGGTTGTATCCTACTCCTATGTTATTTCTAGCAGAAGCAATTTTTTAAGTCAGCTGCAAGAGAGAAAAAACGAAAAACGATGTGAAAGAGAATATATTTTTCAGGCGAAAAATCTGTAAACCAAGCCAAAAAAGTAACACCTCGGAAAATAGAAAACAACAAATAATATACTTTTCAACTCTTATTTTTTATTGGCACCTAAGACATAAAGTCACTGTAACAGTGGTATTTACTAGAATGTATTTGCACTCAAGGCATAAAGCCAAGTGAAAAGGTCAAATTAAAGAAATGTTATGGTACCCGACCTTGCCTGCAACGTAGGTGCCGACCCTGCACGTGCTGCACGAGCTTACTGTGCTGGGACAACACGTGTTATACCTCACTTCTCATTCAGCCGTCACCAGGTGCACACCTGTGGGCTATGGGCGGCTCTTCTTGGAATAAGAGATTCTGTATCCTTCAGGGAAGTATTTTAACCTTGTGTTGGTTAGTTAGGGCTAATTATTTTTAATAATGTTTCATTATTAATTACGCTATTATGGCCTAGCAGCAATTGAGCGAAGTTTTGTCCTAATTGCATTGTTAGGTTTTCCTTTCCAAACAACTTTCGGTATGTCCCGACTGTCGTGACAAACATTGTTCTTCAGATGATAAATGCTCTGAATGTGATTCTTTATCCGATGCTTCTTTTCACGCTTTTGTTTCTGCTTTGCGTAAACGACATAGTCAGAAAGCAAGAAAAACCGCAAAACATGTATCTACCAATTCTCCGATTATTGTTTCAGCTAAGAAGCGTCTCAGCTCGTCTTCTATGGATTGGGCCCGTGATTCCGTGTCCTTCACCCTCCATATTGACAAGCCAGTCGGGTGAGTTTGATAATTATGAGTCTGTAGACGTTACTCAGAAAGTAGTTTTCTCATCAGTATCAACCTCAGGTAAGTAACCTTTCCCTTGATAGTTCCCACACCAAGTTGGAAGAGGATGTAGACCTGTGCAAGGACTCTGTTGTTATGCGAGCACTTGCCAGTCTTTTTCCTCTGGGCCCCCCCGACGGTTCATGCCGTGGTTCATGGGGACTGGGTGTCACTCCCGCCCTCTTGGGAGGTACGTGAGAATGCATCTCGGACAGATGAAGCGTTTAAGGAAGCTTCCTCTCGGTCCGCTTCGCTTCCCCGAGTGGCCATTAGATCTCATTTCCCTATCCACAGGGCCGAGTACATGGCCAAGGCACCCGTACTGGACGACAATTTTTCTTCGTTTGCCCTGTCGTCGAGTTTCAGGATTGACGATAAGAAGTTGCAATTGATGGAGAAAGTGCTGCCCGGGCGCTGCAACTGTTGTCATTAGCTCAGAACGCCAATCAGTCGATTATTAACTCTTTGTCCCTTGCAATAGAGCACACAGAGTTAGATACGTTAACATTGTCCACTGACTACATGCAACAACAATGGTTATCAAAGGTTTTGTCTAGTCTCATGTCAGTATCAGGTAACTTGCTTCTGACCCGTAAGTTAGGTTTAATTTCTCCACTCAAGAAGTCCGCGATCATTAACCGGGAACTACAACAGCTGCTGTGGTCGGGTAAGAGGTTATTCGGCAGAGCTCTTCTTGATCTCGTTACTAAGTGCCCTGCGGCGCCACTGGTAATACAGCCCATATCCTTGCAGCCTCAGGTGAGCTATTGTACTTTGTACCATAGTGAGTCTTTCTCCGGGAGGGGCCCCGTCTCTTCCCGTAGGGGTTTGGGGCTGTTCCGTGTCCAGGAGGCCAGGTAACCGTGGGCGCGGCGGTCGCGGTGGACATGGCAGCCGCGCCTATGGGGGTAAGTTTTGACCATTAACTAACCCATGTCCTGGGTGACTGGTCGTTGCCAGACCCAGTGACCCCCTACGACCTTCTCCGGTGGGCGGCAGACTACTTCTGTTTTACAGAAACTGGGCTCCTCTGCGCGGCCCGTTTGTTCACCCCGTCATGAAGGAGGAATTTCGGTTGCTGTTGCGCACAAAACCCCCACTAACAGACAGTCCTTTAGACACAATAGCAGCTTCAGCAGAGTTGGATCTGGCGGTACACAAGGTACAGGATCCGGGAGTTTTACAAGGCTTTTACTCCCCTATCTTCCTGGTGCCGAAGAAGAATTCGGACACGAAACGCTTGATCTACAACATAAAGGTATTCAACAAGCAGTTTCTCAGGGTGCCCCTACATTTTAGGATGCTGACACTGCCGGTACTCTATACCATGGTCAGGCCAGGGGATTACATGGTATCAGTGGACTTGCAGGACACTTACCCAGGACGATACGCCCCAGTTACCCAGAGGTTCCTGCGGTTTTGTTACCGGGGGTGCACTAGCAGTGGGTTGTGCTCCCATTTGGAATTTCTTAGGCCCCTGGGCTTTTCAAACGTATCACACGTCCGATAGTGAAGCTTCTTCACTGCAGGGGACTTCGAGCCGACTTCTTCGGTCTGCAGGTCCATGCCTGCGCCACGGTTCTCAGTCAACAGCTAGGTTTTATACTCAAGCTACTCAGACAGTTGGGTTGGCTTGTCAACAACGAGAAGTCGGAGTTCTCCCCGTCTCAAGACAGGCAGTTCTATGGAATACGCTTTCAGACTCGAGAGAACCAGCTAAGAGTTCCCTTCGATTGTTGGGTCAAGATCCAGGAAGCAGTGCCATCCTTTCTCCAGGGGGCGGTCTCCGTTTTTCAGTGGCAACAGGTACTGGGTCTGCTTACGTCAGCCAAGGCCCTAACATACAGAGAAACGCTTCAGCTTCGGTCTCACCTGCTCTTCCCGAGTCGACTCCTTAACCTGTCCCGGCACCTGCAGCAGTACTTGAGCTGGTGGCTTCGCCCCTTGAATGTCTGTTCAGGCGTTTGCATGAGCGAGCCTCTGTTTTGTCTACACCTCTTCGTGGACGCATCCAATGAAGGCTGGGGAGCCCACTTCCAGGACCACACAGCTGCAGGGTTGTGGTCAGAGGAAGAGAAGTCCCAGGACATTAACAACCTGGAGTTCATTGCAGTGATCAGGGCCGTCAGGACGTGGTCTCTACTCCTCAGATACATGGTATCTTAACGGGGTCCAGACTGTTACTCCATCTTTCCTTTTAGTTTTTCCATCTGGTAGACTCGCTAAACCTCACCATCCGCGCTCGTCATATTCCAGGAGTCTGCATCGTCGTAGCGGATTCTCTGTCTCGCCCCTCCAACCCATCGACGACGGAATGGGGCCTGAACATCAGGGCGTTCAAGGCTCTCACAGACCAGTTGTGGAAAACTTGGTGGATCTGTTCGTGACACGGTTCAATGCCAAACTTCCATCGTTTGTGTCTCCGATTCCAAATCCGCCCGCACTGGACCATGACGCTTTAGCAATCCCGTGGGAAAGGCTAGACGCGTATGCCTTTCCTCCCCCTGTTCTTCTGCCCCAGAATCTGGAGAAGCTACGGCATACGGCCGAGATCCATCTGCTTCTTGTGGCACCCCTCTGGCCAACCATGTCGTGGTACCCTGATCTTCCGGACTAGGCAGGCCTACTCGTCCATCCGCACACAAGGCGAAGTCATCCGGCTGTCTCCAGGTTCCACTTTCACGCTTAGGACATCTTAAAGAGTCACTTCTAGTGAAAGGATACTCTAGAAGGGCTGCGGATATGCTAGTCAACGTCCATCGACGAACTACCCAGTTTCTGTATGACGACAGGTTCATTATGTTTAAGTTTACGCCCGCTCAAAGAAGTTTGACCCCACCAAGGCCTCACCCCAACAGGTAGCTGCTTACTTAAAGGTACTACCTTCGGTACTTTTCTAGCAGCTTTAGCCTTTGTTATTCCTTAAACCCTGGGGAGTTCAACTCTCAAGGGTACCAGAGCTTCAGGCTTTGATTAGATTTTTTAAGGTTAAAGATACTTGTCAAAAGTTTTAGACCCCCTGCTTGGGATCTAAACGTTGTGCTAAGGCATCTAGCTAGTAATACCTGAGCTTTTAGAGGGTGTGTCTCATGAACTTAGAACTCATAAGACACCTTTTCTTATAGCCTTAGCAACTGCAGTCCGGGTATCTGAAATCTACACGCTTGACATTGCGCAGGTAAGCTTTGAGCAAACAGCACATGGGGTGGTACACCTAGGTCTCGGGTACGATTTCATAGCGAGATATCAGTTACCAGGTCAGGAACCTAGGCAGTTACATATTCCGTCGCTCTCGTCTTTTTTCTGCCCTCACGATGTTGAAGACTTGTCATTGTGTCTCGTCAGCAGAGCGTTGCATATTTATCTAGATAACACCGCTACTAAACGTACGTTTTTCAAACGTGTTTTTATCCCGCTGTCTGATACAGATTAAGTTGAAGTTTCGCAAACCACGGTATCACAGTGGCTTCGTGCTACTA
Source organism: Calliostoma canaliculatum (assembly GCA_032361085.1). Classification (NCBI taxonomy): domain Eukaryota; kingdom Metazoa; phylum Mollusca; class Gastropoda; order Trochida; family Calliostomatidae; genus Calliostoma; species Calliostoma canaliculatum. Next base: position 9,427 of record JAULCD010558930.1, on the reverse strand, counting down.
TTTTGAAGGCATACGTGGCCAGTAATTTACCACCTGCGTTAGCGTCTTACCCACCCGAGGTGCGTACGTTAGCTTCTACTATGGCGTTGCATTGTAATTGCTCGTTAAGTACAATTATGCAGAGATGTTTTTGGAAATCCACGCATGTCTTTGCTAGTCACTATCTCAGGGACATATCAACTGTGGACATTGCGGGTATTCAGCAATTCAGTCCTTATGGTTGTAGCTCAGCAGCTAACCAACACAGGGTCTTAATCTACTTCCTTGTTTGGGTTTTTCAGCTCGATAATCCCTCATCTCCAGAGGCTCTGCCAAGGGGCTGGTGACGCTGATTGAGGAGACTCTGTCACTGTGGTAATAAGCACAATGTAAAGAGAGGGATAAGTAATAAATATGAATTTTTAGTGTAAAATTATAATTTATATTTAACCTCCCTTTATCTGTAGCCCACCCCGCCATCCCCTAGAGGTTCACGTAAAGCATAAAAAGTTAGGATAGGTAGTTTTGTTATTTGTTTCGTTTCCTGCACTGTAAATAACCTTTTTATGCACGTCTGTATGATTTAGTGAGGAGTAACACGTTTTACCAGCACGATCAGCTCGTGCGGCACGTGCAGGTGGCTGACCTAGTTATCTAGGTCATGTTAGCAAGGTAATATGTTACGCTTTTATATTTCAACCAAGATTGAAGTCGTTCAAGCCGTATTAAAACAGGAGTAAAATAGTAAAAGCACAATGTAAAGAGAGGCTAGGTATAAATTATAAATTTACACTAAAAATTCATTTATATTGTGGGGAAAGCCTGCATCACAATAGTGGTTATGTGATGCAGTGAAACTTGTGAACTTCGGCTGGTACCTGCACTGTTATTAAGTACATCCTAAAATAAGAATGTCACATAACTTTATGAACGATCAACTTCACTGCCAGGTAGCGACAATTTGGTATGGACTCTTCAACCATTTTTTTTAGTTTGTGAATGATTGGTGTACAGTGGTATGTATGCAGGATATAAGATGGTTTACAAATAGCTGAGTGGTACCTGCACTGTTATTAAGTACATCCTAAAATAAGAATGTCGCATAACTTTATGAACGATCAACTTCACTGCAGGATATAAGAGGGTTTACAAATAGCTGAGTGAAAGTAATTTATACCATTTACACTAAGTCAAGCGACAGTAATTAACAGTAAAACCTCTTATATCTGTATAAATACTGTTTCACACCCAAACCTACCCAAGCTTGAAAAGGGTTGAAGAATCCATACTACAGCGGCACATCACCAGTTTCTAATTTTTTTTAAACGTATCGTATATTCATGTATCGTAAGGTAATAATAATGATTATAACAGCAAGAAATATGCTTCAATTCAGTATTTATTGTTACTCTGAATCACAGCTTACATTTTGCAAACATTTAATAAATGGTTTCAGATTTCTGTTCATTCTATTTGTCGTCACTGCAGTATTATATATATGTACTATGTGCTGTGGCTGGGATACCTTCAAGGCAACTACACTTACAAATTCCTCCAAGTCAAACTATTTGAGAAGAAAGCAGAGGAAGATGGCAAGTTTCCTGCCAAACTAGTACGCTTGCTGAACAGAATTACGATGACATAACAATGGCTTTGTGTGCTTCTCAGACTACTAGCATTGCAGATATGCAAAATAGTTTTGAATTAAGGATTAACTCTGACATAATTGCGTTATACTTGCTCATTATAAATTTGTCCCAACTGATTTGTTATGATGCATTTCCCTCATCTTACTTCGCAAGGAAAACTTGCACTTGTCACAAACTGTTATTGTTTCCTGATAATAATTTGATATCACAGTTGTAAGTGTTTTATACTGAACTCAGAGTGTTGATACTAAACATAACCTATAGCTAAATTGACACTATTTGTACATAGCATTTCTATTATCCAAGTAAATTTATTAACAAGAAGTATTAGTGAATTTGTCACTATGAATGTGTGCATAAAGTGTTATGCAAAAAAGGGCTGGGCAATATTACCGGTATATTCCGGTATAAAACCCGAAATACAATAATCACGATATTAGTTTTGTTCCGCGATAATATTGCGTGTAATGAGTTAGCTCCCTTTAACTTATCTTCCCTTGAAACCATAGTGACAAAATGTTCACTCTGAGGGTGTGGGTTCGAATCCCGTACGGGACTCAACCACGCAAAGTGATAGAATAGTCATTTTTTCAGATAGTGTGATCCTAAATATAACATAAAAGTTGTGTTTGTCACTATCTAAATGGCATAAAAGTCATTCACACTTTATTGGTTAACAATATTTACATAATTTAATCAAATTATCACAGGATGGGTTTTCAACAGCACAAAGTAGTCATAGTTTTAAACCCTGCTGAATTGATTTGGCACTCAAAAGGTTAAAGCAGGTTTCCAGTTTTCTGCCACTGAAAAGAGGCAGAGCACTAATTTTACATGTGCCAGTCCATTCTCAGAGACACCATGATTACCAGGAATATAATAACACCTCACACACACTTTATTACTGATTTCCAGCCAACCAGTCCCATCATGCTGCCCATTTAACCTTTAGAGTGCCAAGCTGACTTTAGTAGACATAAAACTGTGACTACCTATTGCTGTTGAAAACCTATCTATATCCATTTGTTTAATAGGGCTCTGCCAGATTATCACAAATTACAACAAAATAGTTTTTTAACAGCCTAATCTAAAGAATATATGAACAAATGTTGAGTTTGACCATCAAAAGGTTAACCCTAAGGTGTCCGAGTGGCATCATTTATTTATTTCAGTGTCCAAAGTCCAATCTAAACAGTCTGTGTGTAAACTAAGGACCTCGTTCCTCAAAGCGATCTTAGGCTAAGTTGATCATAAGTGATATTTAAAATAATGTCCTGTGGAGTAGGCTTTTATAGGCTTACAACTGTCACAGCATAAAAATCGATTTAGAACCGGTGCCGATCTCTGTGTTATGACAGTCGTAAGCCAATGTTATATTTTAGCACTTACGATCAATTTAGCCTAAGATCGCATTAATGAACGAGACCCTGGATTTCACTGCCATTTTGTCAGTGATCAAATACAACATGCTAAATTTAGAAGTTTACTATCAGTATAAATGACGATTCTGTCACTTCTTCTTCTTTTTGTGTGTGGTTGAGTCTCGGAGCTCGGAACTCGGAGCTAGGCACCAAATCAACAGAGTGCTGGTAAATTAAAGGTTAAAGTGCTGAAATGCTCAGTGCCGATTATTTAGTGCCTGACTCTGAGGATGTGAGTTTAAATCTTGAATCATTCACTCAACCATAAAAAAAATTACATAAACTAAACCCAACCAGATCATAACAACCAAAAACATTACAGAATCATTACAGAAATATTAGCATGTTGAAAATCTGTTTTGTCATTTTAAAAAAAATCACTTCAGGATACACAACACAGCACAGTGAGCCGATTCAATGTGTTCAGTCTGTGTCATGATAACACTATCTGCCTCCACTCCCTTCAGTCCCTGACACAGGAAGATAGGTCAGGGGGCAAGTCAATTCAATGACATTCCACACCATCTACATTTAAACGACCTCATAAACCATGTCACTAAGCCCTGGATTCAGCTTATAAATGCCCAAATTCACTGTAACCTCTATACTTTGCACAGAATTTTTTTATTTAAAAAAGAGCACAGTTTACGACAATTTTGGGCATAATAAATTAAACATATTTACCCAGTGACATGGTTTATGAGATCAAAGATTTACGATGGCTTTGTAAAAAGGTGCCCTGAAACATAAACAACATAGCTGCTGGAGGGAACAAGTTGCAAATTACAAACAGTTTTGTATTACAGTTTTACTTTAAAATTGACTTCTTTCGGTACTAAATTAGAGTTAATAGGAATTAAAACTGTAAACTATCTTGCGATGTTAAATCCTATCCAGAAGCTCTTAAGTGTGACTACCTTGTGCTATTCAAAACCCACCACGTGTTAATTTGTTTGAAAAAGCTACTATAGACTAATTTTTTCTGTTTCTACTTGCTAGTCCCTACTTGCTAGTCCCTATTATTTCCATATTTCCAACACCAAGTCAGGGAATATAATTGTATTTGTTTTATATAAACATGTTACACTCTTGCAGTGCTAAAGTCAGATTAGTAAATATTTAAACATTATCCCTTGTGCTGTTGAAAACCTACCTGGGGTAATTTGTTGAAAAGAGCTCCAGAAGGAGCTCTTTTCAACAAATTAACCCAGAATAGGTTTTCATTAGTCTATTCAGGTTGAAATTTTTACACTGAAATAAAGAAATGTCATGTTTAGCACTAAAAGGGTTATGTCTCTGATGCAAACAAGAATTAAATTCAGAATGTATAAGCCTCTGTTTACAAATTATATTACCATATAACAAAAGTTCAATGAATTATTAAAACTTTTAGATTTAAGCCATGTTTAGAATAAGCTTATCACTAAATCTGTTGTGACAGAAACATATCATGTATGTGTTCGTCTCCCATTTTGTTAAGCCGTAATGTAAAATATAAAAATGTAACAAATGTTATCATAGCATTTAAGATATTCTCTGGTACTAATATTCAATATTTACACAAAAAACAAATAAGCTGGGTCTATCATCATTTATCATTCAAAACTGGCTATCACAAGAGAAATTGTTTTTTTTAGATCAATTGATATCTCCTAGGAGATATCATCACAAAAGATATATGATGGAGTATGATTTTGAATAATAAATATAATCTACTCTCATGTCTCCTGATATCAAATATATCAACATTTGTTGCTAAAAGTTTAAAACTCTTCGGCAAGCCTTAGAGTTTTAAACTTTCATCAACTCGTGTTGATATATTTGATATCAGAAGACACTTGGATGAGATTCTCTATATGTTTTTTTGACATCTGTGAAACAACAGTCTTTTCAAAGCAGGTTGAAAAACACAATAAATTCATTAATAACTGCTTTCATGTGTTATTTTCAAACCTGTCAAAACGGAACAATGTCAGATTTGCCTTTCACTCAGTGAGAGCACAATTAGTTGAAAATACACATGATCACAAGAACCTGTTCAGCGAACTGACACATTTGTCATTACATCATACAAAAAACGATATCCATACTTCATTCACAGCACTAACATCAAAACACAATGGTCGAGCACAGAACTCCTCTCAGACCTATCTGGTTTCTCTATTTGCATTATGGCTTTATCCAGCTGTGAGTGTCCATTAGGAGAACAAAGCTCTGGCTGCTGACATCACCAAGGACCGTTACCCAACACCGCCTCCACCTCCAGAATGGACAAACCATGTCACAGTAGCATCCTCTCTGGGGCTGGGTGTCAGAATCCCTGTCCTGGTGGAGTTTACAGTGATAAACTCAATATCCAGGTCAGAACACTCGTCAGCCATATAGGAATCAGGCTTATGAAGTGGATGTGTTTTGAGTGAAGAAGATATTACATACATGGCAGCCATTTTGAATTTTTACTTTTTGTTCATGAATAACTACAAGAAAACATGTTGTTATGAATGCTGTGGACTTGCTGTGCTGTTAAAAATCTTCAAAAGTATGATTTTGTTTAAAGTTTTAAAGCGCTAATGTTATTATTTGTCAATTTCAGTGTTCAAAGTCCAACCTAAAAAGGTTTTTGACAACCTATAATGTGAATTTTTTTTCAAAAGAGCTTCTTGCAGAAGGTCTTTTAAACAATGACGGGATAGGTTTGTAACAAAACAATGTTTTTAAAGAAAGGTACTTTTTGTTCATAAAAAGCTGAAACATGACATCAATCCATTTGCAATTGCTGAAGATCATATTTGTGGTTAAAAATTTTGAATAATTTTTAACATTGTTTCTTAAATTTAGCATCTAAGTTTAATCTAAATGGACTATTTAAAAATATAAAAGGCTGTTGAAAACCTATCGTTTCAGGAGCTCTTTTAAAAATACAACACGAAAGGTTTAAAAAAGCACAAGGCGATCACAGTTGTTAGTACTACTAAAATAAATGTAGAGCTATAAGGGTAATATTTCTGATAATTCAATCCAACTACTTGTAGCAATTGGGTTTCAGAAACCAAATTCCAACTTATGGTGAAAACAATTGTGGAATAAAATTATGTTAATTACTGGTGGTCTTCCGAGACATTTAGATCATTAAATTTCACTTGAATCAAACTACCGATATAACGACTACCTTAACAGTATAAAGATTATTAGAAATAATTGTTGATTTTATTAGAAGAATCAGGGTAGGAGGAGAAGTGCTGGGCTGGATGGTGTTGGGGGGATCCAAAACAACCTGGCCCTCATTCCACAAAGCTACCCTAAGGCTAAAATGTCTTAACTTTCATCTTAGCGCTCTCGTAACGAGAGCGCTAAGATGAAAGATAAGACATCTAAGCTTCATTACAGCTTTGTGGTACTAAACCTTGCTTTGCCCTCAGCTCCCTTTCTGTGTTTGTTTCAATGAAACGGTTCAACAGTCATGAAGATGTATCGACTAAGATTGCTCTTAGCTTATAATAGATTTTTTAAATGGGCCTTTGGACCCTTGGGCCCTTGACCCTTTCTACCCATCACAAAGTCACACATATGAAAATACTATGCTCCCCACTGACATCAAAAACCAATCTTGGACCTGAATTTTTAGTGTAAACCCTTGTTGCACTAATTGTTGGACCTAAAATTGTGACCACCTTATACTGTTTAAAACCTTTTTCTTTGTCTATTTGTTTTGAAGAACTGTTCATGAAGATTGGACACTGCAATTGGCAAATCCAGCACAACACGGGTTAACTTTATCAAGTCCTTGAAATAACCTCTATCAGAAAAAGCTGTATCAACTTCTTGACTGCTAACATAATTTTGAAACAAGTACATTACAAGCAACTGTCTTGAGACGGGGATTTATCATCCGCGAGCCGATATCTCACCACAAATCTGCCAAATATCCACAAAAAAACAAAATGACCTCTCAGAATAGTTGTAGTTTTCTATCAACATCTCCAGTGCAATATACACATATCAGCTGTTTTGACGTGATCCTGACAGCTTCACACAATGAATGGTAGCATAGTTCAGTCTGCAACCCTTAACCCTCAAGTGCTAACCAGTACCGTTTGTCAATATTGTCTTACATCCAGGTCAGCTGTTGAAAAAAACTGACAAATTTTTAAAAAAAACCAACCAGGAGTTTTTTTAAACAAACTACTACAGGATAAGTTTTCAACAACACAGTATTAATCCTTCAAGTGCTGAACAAGACATTTGCTCATTTTTCTTTTCAAATTCCAAATGAAACAGGCTGTTGAAATCCTATTCTGTGACAATTTGTTTAAAAGAGAATTATCACAGAACATGTTTTAACAGCAGAAGGTGGTCACAGTTTTCAGACTGGCTGAAATCAACTTAGTACTTTTAAGGGTTAAGTCAAATTAAAATAATTTTAGTGCAACAAGGCTTAAATTAGAACACTTTTGTGTTTTGAAATTTCCTATTAACCTTTAAAGTGCAGAATAGAGGCAGGTTTTCAACAGTTTATCTAGTTTGAACTTGAAAACTGAAACAAACAAACACTGCACCTATCACACGAAGAGTGAAAACAGACATAGTGTGGTCACAGTTTAAATCAACAAAATTCAGCACTTTCAGGGTTAACATTAATTTCAAGAGTATCTAAACCTCATGTTGAGGTAATTTGACCACATACCCCTCCCAAGGGAAACACACATTCATAAAATTCAATGTTCTGCCTGGCAACAGTGACCAGAAACTGGCCAAGATCTGGACATACATTGATATCACACAGCCCTTGGCGTGGACAATCAGCAATTTACACCTGTAATAGCTTCATCAATACACATTCACCTGTCAATCACCTGCCGGCATTAGCCTTCAGACGGAAATAGACACCAAGCACAATTTGGAATTGGGTGTTATCACCAAGTAGGGACTTTGGGAGTGGAAAATCATTGACATTCAATCTTTTTAGATTTGATGGCCTCAATAGGCTTCTGTGAATGTCCTATTCTTTTCACTTAATTATTATGTATTACCAAAGTCTTTATTATGCCAAAACTGACTATTTTCTATTTTTTAATGCAAGCTAAACAAGCAACTAGAATTAATTAGTCATGTTTTACCATTACCCCAAAAAGATTTATTTTTCTATTTTATGATTCATTAGAGAAAATTATAAAAACTTAATTATATTCATTGAATAAAAAGACAACAACTACTGAACTATTTTTTATATTTAAAATATGAAAAAAATAGGCAAATGTGTAAGTTAATTTATTTAAAAACAACACGTAATCATATAAGCCCCCCTCCTTGACAAAATAAATGTTGTGGTTCCGATTACATCTCTTCGAAATTTAAGGTAGGTAGGTAAGGAATTTATTTTATTAATTGAATTATTTTTTTCCTGACATCAATTTGTTATAAGATACAAAATGAGTAAGTGAGTAGGGTTTAAAGCCATTTTGAAAAACATTTCAGTTATAACGCAACTGTCAGATTTTACAGCACATCCTAAGTGTGGCTCTGCGAAACCTGTGAATTTTGGCTGGTTCTGATGAATCAAGAGTGATGCCAGCAATGCACCCTATCCTCACAGCCTTGTAGAACTGTTCTCCACTGCTGAGAATGATGCTGAGAGTGATGCCGAGTTCCCAGAATTTTTTTGCATATATGTTTGTGTGTCTGCTTTTACCAGATCGGGTATTTCATGTATATCCCACTCAGACACAGTATACTGACTCTGAGCCAACCAGTCCTTAGGATAAGCCATCGCAAGAGCGCATCTTTTATAATGTTTTTTGAACTGACAAGGCCGGGAATCGAACCTCAAACCTACCGCACACTCCGTTTCCTGAGCAGACACCATAATGGTTTTCCGCAGTAGCAGGTAATATAATGTAAGTTTTTAGTCATCCTTATGATGAAAAGGTTGGGTCGGCCCTATTTTCTGTCGGGTAATCTGAACCACAATCTGGTTTATTTGGCTTAACCAGATTTTTAAAAAATTATTTCAGATTCTACTTGTAGTGTAAAAGGTATAATTTTACTGTGTTTTTTTTACTGAAATTCAAAGATTAGAAAAGTATCAACTAAATACATGTACTACACTATAGGGACTTTAAAGGTTTCATTTAAGTTATTGAATAACTAAGCTGCAACTATATTACGTTAGGTTTGGTCAACTAACCTAAAACTGTGACCACCCCGTGCAATTAAAACATATGTGCGAATTTGTTTTTTTTTAAAAAGCTTATGTAGATAATTTGTTTAAAAGAGCTTCTGAAGCAATGCTGTTGAAAATTTATCCTGCTATAATTTGTTTATAAGAGCTCTTAGGAGCTCTTTTAAACAAATTATAACAGGATAATTTTTCAGCAGCTT
>JAULCD010558820.1:0-14361 GCA_032361085.1 Calliostoma canaliculatum | reverse complement strand
CCTACCAGTTTCGATCTACAAAGTAGGTACAGACAAATTAAGGACTCGTATTCACGTGTCAAACTACCAAATAGTGCTATTGTGCCCGAGGCAAAAGCTAACAAACGTGAGCTGCAACCGATTGCCACTATTGTTAATAGAAACGCTAGATATTCTGAAACTGCATTAAAAATTCTATGGTCACTCAACGATGTTCCAGATAAATATAGCGAAACTCTCAGTGATGTATGCACGCTTCTACAAGCTCAAATTTCATTTTTGCAAGAAGAACAAGCCAATCTTTTTGTGAAAAGTAACTTTGACGGTGACACAGCTAGAATCTTTAGATCTCTACAGGGAAATGTAACCGGAATTTCTCAACAAACAGTGAACACAATTCAAACGGCAGCCTCTCTCGCAGCAGTATCGACGCAAAAGCCGGCACAGCGTGTGAACGAATCTAGATTTTACAGACGCTTCAATAGTCAGGGGCGACAAAACGGACCGGGCTCTTACGGCGCTTTTCAAAACCCTGCCCCAGGGAGAGGGCGGTTTCAAAGAAATCAAGGTAATCAAAGTGGTTATTCACAAGCCAGTCGTAACGACAACTCACAGGAATATTCTGATCAATGATAAATGGAATTCATTGCAGCCTCACTTCGCAATAGATGTCATGTTTGGAAAGACATAGGTGCTAGTACGTATGTTCTTGATGTAATAGACAAAGGCGTGCTACCCGAATGGAAATCTAGTGTTGATAGTTTTCATCTAAATAACTATAAATTATCTGCGATCGAGCAATCATTTATTGACTCTGAAATACAAAAACTTTGTAAATCAGGAGCACTTCAGAAAGTTTCGAGTAAACCTAAATGTGTGTCGCCAATAGGTTGTGTTGACAAAAAGGGGAATAAACTCCGTCTTATTACAGATTTGAGACGTCTGAACTCTCATATTGTTTCACCAAAATTTAGATACGAGGATCTTTCTAACATATCAGACGTTGTTAACCATGGTGATCTCTTGGTGACTTGGGATTTAAAGAACGGTTTTCATCATATACCGGTTCATACAGAGTTTCAGACATATCTGGGTATTCAACACAGACAGCAGTACTATGTTTGGACAGTGTTACCGTTCGGACTTAACATAAGTCCGTATGTCTTTCACAAAGTCACTAGAGCAGTCACCACATATCTTAGGACATGTGGTCTTCGTGTTTTGATATATGTTGACGATGGTATTCTATCAGCATCACCGTTGCTGATTCACGAAAATCTACAATTTGTTCTACAGACACTCAGTGCGCTTGGGTGGCAACTCAACTTTGAAAAATCGTCACTTGAACCTGAATACTGTAAAGAATACTTAGGTTTTAAAATAAACACAAAGGGTAAAAATAACACACCCGAGATTACTGTACCTGCGCGAAAAATCAGGAAACTGCGCCACGACTTGCAAAGAATCCTCAAAAAGGATACCATCAGTGCTCGAAATCTGGCCCGAATTGCTGGTGTGTGTGTATCATTAACGAAAGCTGTTTTACCTGGCAAATTCATGTTAAGGGCAACTTATCGTCTACTGGCGACGAAATCTTCTTGGGAGGAAAAGTTACAATTGACAGAAAGTGTTCTTGAGGAATTCAAATGGTGGTCGTTATCGGTTCGTGACTGGAACGGTACAACTCTCATGCCATCACCGATAGACGGTCAAATATGGACAGATGCCAGCCATTGGGGCTGGGGAGCGGTTTACAACGGACAAAAAGCCCAGGGCTTCTGGGACAAACAGGTTACTCACGAATCGTCAAACTACCGAGAGTTACTAACGGTGAGAATGGCGCTCGAATCGTTTCAAGACCAGATTCGTGGAAAACATCTTCGATTCATGTCAGACAATATAACTACGATCGCGTACTTAAACCACCTGGGTGGTCCATGCGAAAAACTGAATCTCCTCGCATCCACAATATGGGACAGAGCACTAGAGCTGGGTGTAACAATCAGTGCCAGCCATGTTCGGGGAGTACTCAACACAGAGGCAGATCTCTTATCACGTCAAAACCCCATATACGAGTGGCAACTCAACCCAAAGCTCTTTCAGCTTATAGACCTCAGATGGGGTCCCCACGATATAGACAGATTCGCAACCCTGGTGAATCGGCAACTTCCGGTGTACAACAGTCGGTTTTGGGACCCAATGACATCTGGAATCGACGCACTTGCTCAACAGGACTGGGGATTACGAAACAACTTCGTCAATCCACCCTTCAGGATGTTAAATCGTGTATTGGACACGGTACGGACACAAGGAGCACATGCGACAGTAATCGCTCCTTTGTGGAAAGGTCAGATGTGGTTTACAAAACTAACGTCAATGCTAACGGACTACCCGTTCAGACTACCAATGTCCGAGAGAACGTTTCTCATGAAAAACACGACGCCAGAGCCAATGAGAAATTACAAGTGGAAAGTCTACGCTTGGAGAATCTGTGGTCGGAACGATTGCTGTCACAAGGTTGGTCAACACGATGTTGTCAACATCTACAACACTCACTAGCTAAGAGTACCATGGACCTCTACAATAGACTACTAACCAAATTACAAGAGTTCTGTCTAATGGAAAAAGCATCATTCCCAAATGTTGAGACAGAGGTATTTGCGAATTTTCTATTGACAGTTGCCGATAGTAGTGATCGTCCAGCGTCACAGCTTCGATGCATTATAGCGGCATCAAGCTGTTTGTGTGAAGCACTAGGTCAGAGAAACTTCTCCGATAACTCTGATATTCGTAGACTATGTGACGGACTCATCAAATCTGGGACTAAGTACGTCCGACAAAAGTCAAAAGTTATTCCTGTCGAAAAGTTCAAAATGTTATTCACATCATGGCCCAAGAATTCTGAATTAACTTTAAGTCAGCTACGCGAGAAAGCGGTGGTATTGTTGGCATTATGTGCAATGCTCAGACCCTCTGACATTGCTCCTAAAGGATTCACGTGTGGTACTAGTGGTACCAAACCTATTGTTTTTGGAACTGATAACGTGAGGTTTCAAGTCGACGGATCGGTGGATATTGATCTACATGGTATCAAGAACGACACAGACAGATCCGGATTCACCATAACAGTTCAAGCGTGTTCAGATCCATGTATGGATCCTGTTGCCGCGCTTCGTGAATATATTGCCAGGACTGAGGACATAAGAGAAACTATTGAAGGAAAACCCGTCTTTCTTACACTAAGAAAGCCTTATGTAGCAGTGAAATCGGACACTGTTGCGAACATTCTGAATAGTGCATTGGACAAAATCGGTCTCCTCGATCAAGGGTTTCGAGCCAAAGATTTTCGTCCGACAGGGGCGACAAATGCTATAGCGGGCAAAGAGGACGCTAAAAAGATCATGAGACTCGGACGTTGGAAAACAGAATCCGTCTTCTACGAACATTATGTTCACGCCAAACCGTGCGTTACAACAACTAACTCCATTTTGCAGGTTGACAACTAGTCGTTTTCTTTTCAGTTCAAGTGTTTTGATATGATCTTGTTGTTCTTCTGCTGTTTAATGTCTTACATTTCCATTACACTCATTTGATAGAGAATACCTAATTCTTTATTACCTCTCTAATAAGGCTTATTGTTATTATTTAGTTAATAAACGTTTTGGAATTGAGTGACGTATGTTTTGTATAAACAGTAGTCACAATTCCAATAAAGGGACTTAACTCTGTTACCCTTACTGGAAGTAACTCTATGTTACTTCCAGAGTTACCATTCTTGCCTGGTGTGCACTTTATGTTAATTGTGGTTAATTGTTTAAAATATGCTTATTAGGTACATAATTTACTGTATATTTATGTGAGGGCATTCACTAAGCACGTAAGGCTTATTGTTATTATTTAGTTAATAAACGTTTTGGAATTGAGTGACGTATGTTTTGTATAAAAACATCATTACCTCCTTATCTGTAATATTTGACCGGTCCCTAAGCCTGGAAAATTGGCCACCTTGTGCTGTTAAAAATGTATCCTACATGAGTTTTTTTAAAGAAAACATTTACCTCAGTATAGGTTTTTAGATTGGACACAGTTTATTGACTTTGCAAATCAACAAGTTAAGTTAGTACATGATGTTGCGAGTGATATAAGTTCTCTTTGTTTACCTTCAATTTGCTTCCTTGCATTCCGTTTCCTGATGAAGATGAAAGCAACAATGACAGCAATGATGATGAGTACCCCCAGCACCACACAGACCACAATGATGATGGTCATACTGCCATTTGCTGAAAGCAACATTCAATAAATAATACAACACAGAACACTAAATGTTGAACGCTATTTAGTAATAATCCGTACATTGATACTATCTTCATTGTTTTCCTGAACCTGCCGGGTGAACTGACGGGGTCTGTACATAAGGTTAAGTCAGAAAATGGTGAATCATTGTCAACATCTGCTTCAGAAGCAAGGTTAACCTGCAGAAAGATGAACAAACAGCAACCATTCTTCCACTTGTTTCCCAACTTTGATAATAATCCTGAATACCAAGTGTCATAGGAATGTAACATAATGTTCATAATCTCCACAACATGCATAACATGTACATACAAATTATTTAAATATTTTATCTAAATTATCAGGTTTTGCTTAACTAAAAGACCGGTCATGTATTATAGGGGTGGGATTATAGTTTGGGTTGGAGGAATTCAGGGAGGGTCCAACAAAACAGGGACACTTTAGCGGGGAATAAGAGTCATACATCTTTGGGAAGGATCATGAAAAACTGTTTTTAATATATTTTTTAAAATATCATTTCTTCTTAGGTGAGGGGTCACAAGTATTTAAGGAAGGCGATTGATTATAAAAAAAAAACTTTAATAACAAAATGACCAGTCCCTAACCTGTGGATATTGATCAAACATTTCAGCAAACCTACAGGAAAATATAATTGCTCTGAGTTTGATGTGAGAGACACATGCAGATAAACAAATAGGAGCAAAAATAAAGGCTCACAGGACTTATTTCAAAATAAAGTTCACTTGAAGTTCAAATAAAACTTCTTTTACCTTACATGAGCTTCCAGAAACAAAATATATGCAGTGCTTACAGAGTTCATGGCTTTACAATTTTCTCTTTTGTGAAGTCATAGAAATAAATGTACATTCTTTTAAAAACATGACAAAAACAAATCAAAACTTAAGTGTTTGATAAGTAACCTGTACTACACATGCCATGCAACACATGTCATGCAAAAAGAATTAAAGAACAAAATGAGAATGTGCATGGAAATATAGTACTTGTCACTAAAATCTTACTTGCATTCAACGTTCAGTTTACAACAGCACAGTAACACTGAGTGAACAGCACAGTAACACTGAGTGAACAGCACAATAACACTGAGTGAACAGCACAGTAACACTGAGTGAACAGCACAGTAACACTGAGTGAACAGCACAGTGACACTGAGTGAACAGCACAGTAACACTGAGTGAACAGCACAGTAACACTGAATGAACAGCACATAAACTTGACATATGGAAGCTATCGAAAAGCAGTAGTGACCTTTCACCTTGACTGAGTGTCCTTGACTTACTTGGAGTTGTAGTGACTGTGTCTGTCTTGCCCCCCGTGGAGTCTGGTGTTGTTGGTGTAACTGTAGATGTGGTTGGTGCTGGGGTAGTGGTTTCCACTGGAGGGCCACCAGGAGGGACAGAAAGATGAAGTCATGCATTAGTAGAGTGACAGTTACAGGACCATGCTAAATACAGGCTACACCGGGCACCAAGTTTAACCCCAACAGTACTCAGCGCACCATTTGCTCGTTCTAGTGCACAAACTTGTAATCAATAATATTTTTTGTGTTATTTCAACCAAAATAGTGAATTTTCCTGTGAAATTGTTTAAAGGAACCAATTATTACACAATAGGTTTTCAACAGCAGAAAGTTGTCGTAGTTTAAGTCCTATTAACATTAATTCAGCACTGCAAGGAGTAATGTAGTGGTTGGCTTCATCAACAATCAGTTACTGACATGCTGAGAGTGAACTGTATACATTTATTAATATGTAAAATGCCAAAAAAATCTGGCTGATATCTAGTTATAATAAATCATTAAGTAGCTTCAAATTATCCATACTTGAGTTTTGTGACAACAACCAGCCCTACTTGCCACTAACGTCTGTCAATCCTCAGCCCAACATTTGTTTGTTTAGTGTTAAAACTTTAACCTAAATAGGCACTTGAAAAAATATATCCTGTAGTATTTTTTAAGAGCTCCAATAGGAATACTTTTAACAAATTATCAAACATTTGAAACAGTAGATTACATTCAACACAAGATTGCATTCAGACCCCTCACTCAGCACTTTCATGGTTCAGAACAAAATGAAAGTTTTAACTTCAGGTTTAATTATGAATTCTGTAGCCTTCAAAATTCACTTTTATTTAAAGAAACATTGCACTACTTGTGTTGGATCAGGTGTGATGAAAAGGAGGCGTCCAAAATGTGTCAGTGAGAGGGCAGAAAATTGTGTTAGTGGTTCTTACTGAAAAACATACTTCTGTTTTAATAAGCTTACTTCGGGACACACTTCGAACGTGAAACATTAGTGTAGTTGAGCTAAACAAAGTATCCATGGTGTCCAATCACCTCCTTTTGGTCCTCAGTCAATTTTTCAAGACCCACAAGGAGGACCAGAAAATACCAATCAAATCAAGTCGACTAGGAAATAAGTGTTTGTCTTGAAGTAAGCTCATTAAAACATGTTTTTAGTACAAATCACTGTTTAATGCTCACTGCAAGCCAAACAAAAGTTTCTTATTGGCGAAGTCCGTGAATGATTCAGAACCCTAAGGCCCTGAACATAAAATCTCTGTACCTGAGAGGGGTACACTGAAGGTATGCCCTGTGCTAAAGGTGCACCCTACGCAGACATTTGACAAGACAGTTATGTTAAAAGAGTGCGCTGAAGGTATGCCCTGTGCTAAAGGTGCACCCTACGCAGACATTTGACAAGACAGTTATGTTAAAAGGGTGCGCTGAAGGCATGCCCTGCACTGCACTTTTTTCTTTTGTTTGAGTTTAACGTCTGCTTTCACCCGAGAATATTTCGCCGACGGGGAGAGTTATGCTCTATTTGGACTTAGCCCTGATCTAAAAATAAGGGGAAAAAAGCTCTTTGGGGCGTACCCAAGGTGTAGTGGCCCCAGGGCGAGAAACCCCACAAAGAGTGAGTTAGGGCCTGCGCCTCTACCTGAGAAGGGTTGGTCGAAGCACGACTCTTCACTTAGTTAGGATGCATTCGATAATAACCCTGTACCTGTGGAGGGAGGGGGGGTACGCTGAAAGCATTGGCTACTGGTTGTTGTATTTTGTGGGGTCCTTGCACACCTGCACCTGCCACATAGACTGCAATTGCCGTTAGTTGGTCAGTCAATTTAAAAATAAAGACTAGCTGACTAGATAAAAGTGAGGCACGGGTCCCTGAACCTCCCTCACATGGGGACTTTAAAGGGGGGCATCCTGCAACTCTGTTGATTTGGAGAGGTCCAACCCGCAGTGTGTGTCCGCTGACTTTAAGTCAACCGCTGCCGCCCACAGATATAACTAGCTGCAGCTTGTTGTAAAGTAGTCTGAACATTGGGACTTGTCGAAACTAGAGGGGGCTAAGTCGTAGGGTCTGACCGAGATGCTGACAACGACTGGCGCTGGGTCTGGGTGTGTGGGTAACAGCCGTAACTCTCATCAGGGTAGTTGCTGGTGCCGGACTCTCATCAGGGTAGTTGCTGGTACCGGACTCTCATCAGGGAAGTTGCTGGTACCGGACTCTCATCAGGGTAGTTGCTGGTGCCGGACTCATCAGGGTAATTGCTGGTAAACGGAGCTGAAGCAGAGGGCACTCTGTGAACCTCGGAGGATCGACTTGTGACAGTAGATCAGTGTCGGCCTGGGGACGAAAAGAAGACGAAGAACAACCCCTCTTAGGAGAGGGGGGCGTGAAAGAGGAATACTTCTATCATCTCTTTTGTAGGGAGGGGGAGGTTTGATCCTCTGATAGAGGGTTAGCCCCTGGTAGGAGATCGGTCCCTGTGATAAGCCCTAGATGAGAACTGAGCTCGGGTAAGAACGATTCCTTGAATAGGACCTGTCAGAAAGGTTGACCCCTGTAGTCACATGACCTATCAGTAAGGTCAACCCCTGTAATCACATGACCTCTCAGTAAGGTCGACCCCTGTAGTCACATGATCTATCAGTAAGGTCGACCCCTGTAGTCAAATGACCTATCAGTAAGGTCCATCCCTGTAGTCAAATGACCTATCAGTAAGGTCGACCCCTGTAGTCACATGACCTCACAGTAAGGTTGACCCCTGTAGTCACATGACATATCAGTAAGGTCGACCCCTGTTGTCACATGACCTATCAGTCAGGTCTATCCCTGTAGTCACATAACCTCTCAGTAAAATAAACCCCTGTAGTCACATGACCTATCAGTCAGGTCCATCCCTGTAGTTACATGACCTCTCAGTAAGGTCGACCCCTGTAGTCACATGACCTATCAGTCAGGTCGACCCCTGTAGTCACATGACCTATCAGTCAGGTCTATCCCTGTAGTCACATGACCTCTCAGTAAGGTCGACCCCTGTAGTCACATGACCTATCAGTCAGGTCTATCCCTGTAGGCACATGACCTCTCAGTAAGGTTGACCCCTGTAGTCACATGACCTATCAGTCAGGTCTATCCCTGTAGTCAGAGGACTGATCTCAGTAGGTTAGATAGTCATAAGTTCAAGGTCGACTGTAGCTTTGACGCCAATGATCATAAAGATCCCGTTGATCTGTCATAAGTCGAGAACGACTGTCATTCGATCTTTTTCTCAAGTATGGTCAATCTCTCGCAGAGGGGGTTGATGTCACTGCAGGGTCGATCTTTCGCAGGAGAATAATCTCTTGTATACTGACGTCTTAGTCTAGATTCCCAATCAGAGGCATCACTTTGAAGGGAAGAATCACTCATAAAATCCTTTTTGTCAGCTTGCTTTCAAGAGGGATGCTTGTGGTGATCTATCCTGGTACCTAGTTGATCAACTAATTGCAAGCCTCACAGCATGAGTAGATGAAAGGTACTCATTCTGCGTGGACTTAATTATTGTTATTATCTGTGGTGTTGACTTCTGGATTAACTTGGATCGACTATAGGATCAACTGCAGCTTTTTTCGACTTGTATTATAAATCAGCTGCCTGTTTTTGCAATATTGAAATATTTCTTTAAGTCGTCATCTAAAACCACCTCACAGACTAAACAGTGAAAATTCCAGGTGCAAGAAAATCTGCCTTCAGCAAGTTGACAATCCGGACACAAATAATGCGGATCAGCAGAGGAAAAGTTGGGGCGGCGGGCAATACACTTCTCAGCCAAGGTGCACAAGTAGGTCAGCCACCTCACGGCAGTCTGACACACCCTAACATGACAGGTAAGATATAAAGTACTATACCTGAATTACAATGTTTTATGACTATCAAATGCAGTAAACTGCAACAGCAGACAGTCAAAAGAGGTAAGCGCAAAAAAGAAACTGAGGATTGAAAGGAGGTGACTGCACATGGACATCAGGAAGCTTTGTTTACAATTAGCTCAAGCACCGTTTGGAGAGTATGTGCGTTCTTTGGGGAAAGAGCCTTTTGTTTGGGTTGCGGTAAGCATAAAACTAGATAATTTGAATGTGTTCATTTCAAAAGGGTATACATGTGTGGTGAAGTGTTCTAGCAGGGTAGTGTGAAGCAGGTGGAATTCAGATGAATCACTTGTCGGAGTCATATTCAAACTTGTCGGGTCCGGGCCAGGAAGACTGGGGTCCAGAATGTTTTTTATGGCATTTGATAGACAACTTAAAAAGAGTGCCAAGACACCTAGGATTATACCTCCCAGATTTGCCCCATGTGGTAGCATTATACAAAACATGATATTCTTTAGTAGTATTTGGTGACATCACCAGGTCTAAAGACATTCCTACTTTAAGTGTAAACTATATGACCAATCAGTTCAATTTAAAACAAGGCTATATTTGTTAACTAAACTCTAAAGAAAATAGGCAACTAAAAGATGTTTCATTACAGAAATTGTAACTAACATGCATTGGATATTTTATATTCAATTAATATGCATACTTATAAGCATTGAGTATTTTACTTTTCTGTTTACAGTAAGTTAACCCTGACAGTGCTGAACTGGGGCGAGTATGACAGAAAACTGTTACCCCTTTGTGCTGTTGAAAGCCTTTCCTGTAAAAATTTGTGTAAAAGAGCTCCTTTAGGAGCTCTTTTACACAAATTATTACAAAAGGTTTTCAACAGCCTATTTGGGTTGGAGTTTGGAAATTGACAAGTGATGTTCTCAGCACTTTAATGGTTAAAATCTCGTCATACTGCAACTTGTCACCTTGAACTTTGACGGCAACAATGTCCAATTTACACAAATCTCCAGCATTACACATGTCACATATCTGCTAATAAAAACTCACAGCGAAAAACAGGAATCCCTAAACAGAGGAGCAGTTTTACTAAAACCCAAAACATGTCTGACTCCACTACAAAAGTGGCAGAATCTTTTTCAGATTGATTAACATACATAAATATTGCAAGTACTCAAATATCACCTTCATTGCAAGTACTCCAATATCACATACATTGCAAGTACTACTGAACTGTTGATAATGACGACTCACCGACTTTGATGTTGATCGACTTGGTGACGTTGTACATGACTCCTCCAACTGTGTTACTGCCAAAACATGAGTAGACGCCAGTGTCCCCCAGTTGGAGATTTGCCAGTATCCATTCGCTGCTGTCAGATGTTTTGTTTTCATTTTTGCTCATCGCCCATTTAAAATCTGGGGATGGGTTCCCGTCTACTGTACACTTCAAGGTAACAGAGGATCCCACGATAAACTCGCCACCATTACTGCCAGGATTACTGCTTATTGCCAGGTCACTTTGACGAACAGGGTCTGATATAGAAGAACAATGTAATGTTAAAACAACACAATCAAGAGTGGTAGAGGCCAATTGATTAATGAATCCAGTTACTCTTTACAAGGAATTACAAAGATGATTGTTATTTCACAAATAAGTTGAAACTAACAATTTTAAATCAGTGTGCGCGCACATGGACACTATGATATAAACTTAAAGGCTGGGCTAATGTAGCAGGGTGATCTGAAATGAGGGGAAAAGATAACCCAATACAGCTGGGGGTAGTTCAGTTTTATCCATGGATGGCGAGTAACAAACACGCCCTGAAACAATATATACAATATATAGATTATATAAAACTTCCATCACAGTTGCTTTTACAATAACCTAATAAGTCATAAATGGGACACTACTTGATAGATAAATAACTTGTGACAGCTATAGATATATCTTGTACAGATAGATGTATCACAAATCTTTCCTATAATATACTTCAAATACATAAGCAGTTCTTAAAAGATCACATCAATAAAGTGAAATCACTTTTGTACTTGAACATATTTAAAGATACAAGAAAAGACTAAATATAGAAACATATATATGTGTTACGCGATAAACATTACATAAATATTATGACACAAAACTACTACAAGTTAACATTAATGATTACATGTGAAAAGAGCTTTAAATATACCCTACATCTTACTAAAACTGTAGTAAACGTCCTCAAGCCCCTATCTCACATTTACAATTTAAGAAATTAAAAACGCAATTTAAGAAAAGTTGAAAAATCGTGTTGATTCGTGCTCAACCATGTGGTTTATGCACATTTTTTAACCAAACACGAACCTCATACGACCTCCATATGACATTCATACTACCGTGATAAGACATTCATACGAAACTACATGGTTTAACTTTATTTAAAACAACCCCAGTACGACTGTCATACGAATCAACATGACCTCCATACGATTAAATCCCAATCTTTACAAAGTCCATACGACTACAAAATTATCACGATCTTCATACAATTGAGCAAGACCTTCATACGACATATTTTTGTTTATTTTGGTCACGTGGGTCATGTTGTATATAAGCTGCATTGCAACAGCATTTCTGTGTCAGTCTTCACCATGTTCAACAACGAACAAGACCCACAAGAAGCAGCTTTAGAGGAGGAGGAAGTACTTTTGGTAGCCATGGCTTTGATGGTGAGGGCTGGGAGGCAGCGTAGGCATTGCAGAGTGAGGAACAGGAAGAGATTCTGGGTTCCACCATGGTTGTTGAGACTTCTGTAGGGATTGTGATGTGAGATGCAAGAATTGTGATGTGAAGATGTGAATACATTTACCAACTTCTTGCGTGTCACTCCGGAGATGTTCATGGAACTAGTAGAACGCATTGGTCCTTGTAATGAAAAAAGGACACCTTCTCGAAAAAAAGCCCTAGAGCCTGGGCTTCGCTAGCTATAACACTATGTTATATGGCCATTGGAGACTACTACCGATTACTTCAATATGGTTATAGAGTGGTTGCTAATACCATCTCTACGATAGTCGACGAAACATGTGAGGCTATTACACAAGAGTACACAGAAGAGGTCATACCGACACCAAAAAACCCAGAGGCTTGGAAAGAGGTGGCTGATGAGTTTTCAACCAGATGGAACTTTTATAACTCTCTTAGTGCAATAGATGTAAGTATAAAATATTCAAGGACTTATTATAACTATAAGGCCTCCTTCTGTATCAGTGGTAGATTGACTTCAATTGTCTTCAGATGTGGAGGTGATGGTGATAGAATGTTGAATGGACTATCCTCCTGCTCCTATGGCTGCTGAGATGACTGGATGTCAAATCTCAGTTGTTGTTTTTGTTGTTGTTAGTGATTTTGGTGGTGGTTCAAAGGTTTTGCTTGGTGGAGCTTCCGTTTCAGACACCTGAGATCTGGCATGGCTGTAGAATGAGCTTTCACTTTCAAGGGGTTTACAGCATTCTCACTCAGTCACGTGATGGGCTCTTCCGGTTGTGTGACAAACGTATATATAGGGGTGTGGAATTACTGTGCCCAACTCATCCGATTCAGGAAATATTAAACACAGACACAACTGCACAAGGTGGTGATATTGACCAAAGTTCAGAAGAATCAGCACTGTAAGGGTTATAACTATGTCACTATGTCTGTTTACTTAGACAAGTTTTAAACAATGGTATTTCCACACCCCAGGTATGAATTTCTTGTTGAGGCGTATGGGAGTCGTATGAAAGGCGTATGAAAGTTGTGTTGAACCATGTTAAAACGTATGAAGGTCGTACAAGTTTTTTCCCACTGCTTATTTACAGAAGTACCTGAAATACGTTTATTTAACATTATCTACTACACAAGATTTACTAAATACATTATCGATGCTTTTAAAGATAATTGTAATTATACTTAATGATAAAACTAACCTAATTAATCTTTTGATCTGTCAAAAGTCGTCAAAAGTGACACGTCTGAGCTCTGTCCGTGTGATAGTTAGTTGTCAAGTTTAGCATAGGAAAAGCATGTGTGGTTTACTCTAACTAATCGTGATGGGTGTCGCCATAGCTGAATGTTTTACAGTTTAAGATAAATAATATGTACACAACCAAAACCTGAAAATAAAGAATTAGATTAGTGCAGATAATGACTATGTTGATGTAGATCACTGAAACAGAGCAGGCTATTATTTGTAAATTACTAAAATAACATGCATACTTGACAAATACTAATAGTTTAAACATATTTACAATTCACTGATATACAAACATATTTACAATTCACTGACAATAATTTATGATTCACTGACATACCAACATGTTTACGATTCACTGACATACTAACATATTTACAATTCACTGACATACCAACATATTTATAATTCACTGACATACAAACCTATTTACAATTCACTGACATACAAACATATTTACAATTCACTGACATACAAACATATATACAATTCACTGACATACCAACATATTTACGATTCACTGACATACAAACATATATACAATTCACTGACATACCAACATAGTTACGATTCACTGACATACAAACATATATTTACAATTCACTGACATACAAACATATTAACAATTCACTGACATACCAACATATTTACAATTCACTGACATACCAACATATTTACAATTCACTGTCATACAAACATATTTACAATTCACTGAAATACAAACCTATTTACAATTCACTGACATACAAACCTATTTACAATTCACTGACATACAAACATATATACGATTCACTGACATACCAACATATTTACAATTCACTGACATACAAACATATATACGATTCACTGACATACCAACATATTTACGATTCACTGACATACAAACATATATACAATTCACTGACATACCAACATAGT
>JAULCD010558709.1:0-14365 GCA_032361085.1 Calliostoma canaliculatum | reverse complement strand
CTCCACAGTAAATTGTATCAAAATCACTGACGAACATCTTAACACTAAGTTCGCTTTGAGTAATGAGGGCCAGGTCTGGTGCGCGTTTGTAAACTAAATGCACGCCAAAATCGCTAAATAACTGACTGCATTTCGGGATAGGTTAAATCCTGCTTAACATCTACAATACTTCCAGAGCTGTTACTTGTGTGTACCGCGCAGATGTGAAGATATTATCTGTTGACATAGGGATACTGAAAAGTTTATTCTGAAACATGCTGATATTTTTCTTAATTATATTTGATATTTGTCGACTGTTATACTTCTCACTTGTTAGTTTGCCTATACCCATAAAATATGTGCCCAAGGTGGGTGTTATCGACAGACCAGAACATGCACTTCCATTTGGATTAGTGCAGAGTAGTTTGTGATCACCATTTGTAAATTATACTATTGTGTCACGTTATTATTATGTGTATTTGTACTTTCAATAACCATTAGAATGTCAAAGTGATTTTAAGACTTAAAACTGTGACCACCATGTGTTAATGAAAACCTTTTAGGCGATAAGGGAGTTATTTGATCGTATGATCACAGGATAGGTTTTAAACAACCTATTTAAACTAAACTTTGGCCAAAGTTGAACTTGGCAACAACTCTGAAACACCGATTCCATCCTGAACAATGATTAATACTTTTGTAACCTAGTCAGGTCAGTCCCGTCAATACAGTATCGCAGTGCTCTCTCTGGTTTGGACGTCATTGATAACGTTGCTGAGCAGCACATTTTTTGTTTGAAGTAGTTAATTGAGTAACAAGTTGATAAGAAGGGTTCGCCCCTGGATTCATCATGTTACACAATGGGAGGCGATACAACATGCAGAGAAGTTCTTTAGGTTGTCAGAATGATTAAACCTTATCGAGGTATGTTTTTATATCTTTCCAAAAAGTAATACGTTTTACTTAGTTATCACGTTTGTATAAAAAAAACAACTTAAATTACAAAATTGTGTGTTAACATATTAACTTGATAGGTATGTGTACGTTACATTTTGAACCAAATTACTTGTGGCTGTCATACAATGCTTTACAATAGATCGCTCTACACAACGTGTAGACCCTTCACGTAAATAAGCTGCATAACAGCAATGATATAAAACAAACATGTGTTGGTGAAATGTATCAATTTGAGTGAGAGAGTAAGTGAGAGATTTGTTTTCAACAGTGTTTCAGGTACGACACGGTTTATTACAGAAGGAGAGACTTCATCGACTACGTGGTTATGTGATGCGATGAAACGTGCGCGTACCTTCGAAGAAAAACTGTTAGTGTGGTGCCCTGCAAACTACAAATAGTGATTACCCGAGAGTTGTTCAATTAACGTAATATAAAGTTATTGTGGCATATTGACGTGCAACCTAAAACATCATTTCACTGGGAAAATCTATAGACTCTTTTTCAGCAGATTTCCATTGCTTTTCCGTAGAAAATATCATCTAACCAATAAAAAATCACTGAATAATTTCTATACATTTTTCTAGTCTTGATTGTGAAACAGTAAAGAAACAATGTACAGAACGTTATTACTCAAAGAGTACTGCATATGCTAATGAAGGGGGGAAATAGTAGAAACATTCTTTTCTGATAAAGTTATACATTGTATCGACATTATAAACATACTCAGTTGGAACAAGTCAGTGTCTATCATTCAAAGATGTCAATCTTCAGCTGATTTCTACGATTAATTTACAGCGACATATAGCAAAACAATTGCGTATGCAATTTAAAACTAATGAAGTAGTAATATTTTATTTAAGATTTTATGTGTTTTCATGTCAAACAGAAATGGGACTTCCATCTTTGCCATGGCCTTCACATTAACTGAATGAATAGTTTGGATTTTGGATAACTTTAAATCACGACCTGTTTCAAACCACGAAAAAGGTTAATCTAGATAGTTTAAATAATACTTGAATTCTGAAAGGAAACAAAAATAAGCTTTTTCGGGGACACAATACACATTTAGTTAAAGTTGCATTTTTAAAAATTTACAAACGTCTCTGAAAAAAGCTGTTTGGTGAAGGTCTAACTTTGAACAGTTGTATGAGTGGGGATAGTCCGGTCGATTAAGGTGAAGATATCTAGATGACGAATTGAACCACATTTCGATTTGATTTTGCTTCAAGTTTTGCCAATCGAATTTTGTTTAACCTTGATTTAGACGACTATTGACCTAATTTGAATGTAAATTAAGCCTGAGGTTTTGATTTGACACATTCGCCAACTGACGCCAAAATTTGTCGATGAAGATTCAGTTATTTGTCGGCAAAGAAAGTTGTAACTGCCAGGCTCTGTTTCACAAACTGTAGGCTAAGGCGTCTTAACTTTAATCTCAGCGCTCTCGTAACGAGAGCGCTGAGATGAAAGTTAAGAAATCTTAGTTTTACAACAGCTTTGTAAAAAAAACCATTGCACTTTCCTTTGGGGTGTTTGATTCAATGGACATTTTTAACGGTCATGAGCAAATATTGACTAAAATCGATCTCAGATTACGATAGCTTTGTGGCACGGGTCCCAGGTTTCTACATTATGTGCGTTGCTTTCCTGTCGAGTTTAAATGCAAACTAACACATACATACAGTTTCATTTGACTTGTATTTATCATAGCATTGGTTATACTTGTATGGTTTTGGTAATTTGTTTGTCCTGTTTGTCATTGATTTAAACCATGTTCTATCTGACTGTCTGTCTGTCTGTCTGTTTGTCATTGGTATGAAACATAAGTTCACTTTTGGTGAAGAAGGGGACGGGGTCAGTTATATTGGGATGCGCTTTGTTTGGATGTATCTGAATCTGGTGACCACGTCAAGAAGGCTACATGGAGATACATTTTGTACTGACCCCTTACATTCCAATCATCAAAATGTTATCCTTTTCTCTGCCCACAGTAATGTTTTTCGAATACCCGCGTGAAAACGGCTTATGTGACGTCGTAAACGACTTGTTGTCTGTTGTCTTATAAACACCATCAATTGTGCTTGTTTTGTTTTTGTTTGTTGTTTTTAATTTTTAAAACCTTCATTGTTTTACAAATTTATTGTTTTACGTTAGCACATATGTCATGCAATTACGTTGCAAATGGTTGGTCCCTTTATGAAAACATTTATATGTGAAGACTATTCTCTGCTTGATGACCAAGCTCTGACATATTCATTACCGACCTGATTGTTGTCTTTGTATCACCAACCCCGATCGGTTCACCTTGTTATTTACACTTGGACGGGCGCTATTATAATATGAATAGAGGAACCGTGCCCTGGGTGGTGACGTCTAACAAAACAAGGCCCCGTTCCTCAAAGCGATTTTAGGCCTAGTTGATCGTAAGTGATTTTTTTTTAAACAGTCTCATGTATATGTTTTTGTTATCATAGATTTACGACTGTCGTAGCGCAGAGATCGAATTAGAACCAAATGACACCGGTTCCAAAGCGATCTCTACGCTACGACAGTCGTAAGCCAATGTTATGTTTTAGCACTTACGACCAACTTAGCCTAAGATCGCTTTGAGGAACAAGGCACATTATATCACTTTATTTAATCAAAACAATATTTACAGTTTAAATGTCACTCTGCTACAATTGTCATTTTTTAATTGTCTTAATACAAATTAGTTTGGAGTCGGTCTTCATTTCATAATTTAATATAATAAGTAGGTGGTGGATTGGTTGTATTTATATTAAAGATGACCAAGATGATACAGCATAGCAAGGTACAAAAGAAGGTATAGTAGTTAAACATACAGCAATAGTAAAAACGTTGTTGGCTCAGAAGAGACTGGTTTTGGCAACGTGGTCATAGATGCTATGTCTAAACGACATGGAGACCCCACGTGACTCACACGGCGCGTGGGCAATATGAAGGGGTCCGGATCCTACTGCATTCGGGGATGGTCTGCCAATGTGTTTAACCAGTATCAAATTTTAGCCGAATTTTAAACTAGGGCTTGAAAAATGTATGCCACTTCAGAGAAAAATTCATTTTAATCTCCCCCTTCTCTGTATAACACAGAATATTATGGATTACAACTTCTTTATTAATTGTAAAGCACGACGTTTCTAGGCTAGTCCTTGTCCCTTCGTCACCTGACAAAAGGGCAAGGACTAGCCCAGAAACGTCGTGCATTACAATTAATGTTATTGTAATCCATAATATTTTGTGTTATATCTATACTAACTTGTAAGTGCCATTAAAGAATCTTTTTTGTTTTTAAGCTCTTCATTGATCAATTGATACATTTTCTTTTGTAGAAGCTGATTGGACGAGGAGTCATCGAGGAATGCAAACTGACTGGACATTAGATTGTCTTGGTGAAAAGCCGTGGGTCAACAATAGCCTTGGGGCTTCTCACTGTCCGGGCTGTTCAGCCAGTTTACAATGTGAAATTTGATAGCAATGAAAGGCTCCCACATGTGACCATGTGTGTGAATGGCATTGTTATGTAGCAGATGTTACACTTAGATTGATTGTTTTAGTTGGACAGCGAAGGTTTATAAATGAAAATATGTAAAACGTCTTCAGGCAAAATGCACATGACATGCCAGGAGTAATTATAAGCGCCGACAATAAAATAGAACACTCAAAAGTCAATATATTTTTTAATTGGATTTTGCCATTTTCAATGTCGCCGAACTGGTAAACCGACAAATAAAAAAACAAAATGCCTTGGGAGTAATTAACATTTAACTTGTATTAACATTCGAATGTACTTTGAAACATTCATATGTCCAATTATTATATTTATGTTTATTGTAGTCATGTATGCAATTATTAATTATAGCTGATAAATATAGACTGGTTTTTTAGACACCAGCATACACATGTGACCTCTCATATTTGGCATATTGCACATTCTAAACAGCATTATTATTTCTGATGTTGCTATTGGGAGTTATTTCTAAAATACATCCTCTGTTTGTGTGACTGGTTTGTCTAACACCTGAATTTTGAAGACACTACCTCGCGTCACCACGTTGTCAAAGATATAAGCAGGTAATGTTTTAGTTATTTTGATTTCGTCTGTATTTATCATTCCACTTACGTACAGATTATTAAAAAAATCACCTACAATCAACTAAGCCTAAGATCATATACCCACGAAACATCACTCAGCAGCTTAACAAACGCTAGAAGTAATTGTCTTATTTTTGAGGAAATATATCAAATTTTATTTTAACTCCACAAAAGTATGAGCTACATGTATTTATGATAAACAAAACTGGCTCCCACAAGAGATATCGCTTGTGTGAAAGCAAGCAATATCTTACAAATTATGTCATTTCATTGTAGCGAGGTCTCCTGCATGACATCATACCTATTGTCTTATCACTGTGACGGCACAGTGAGTATGCAACATCCTTGTTCTGGCTCAGAACATCACAGAAAACGTGTCATTAAATATTTAGAAAACGACTGATTAATGTCACTAGATTGATTTTAAATGATAAATATAATCTCACCCTTGCAACGCCTGATATCAAATATATCAATATTCGTTGATATATTTGATATATATCAGAAGATACTCGGATGATTTGTTTTTGCAAACAATGAATAGTCAATGCTTCTATCGGGTGTTCGTGACAAGAGCACACGTATTTTAAGGAAAATTTCCACCGAGATACACACAACTTGCACACAGGATATTTTTACTAATTCTACTAAGTACAAATGTTTGCGGTCACAAACAGAATAATATTTTAAACATTTTAAAAATATATTATATTTTAAGAAATCAAACTGTATAAGTTACAAAAACCTGATCAATAATAAATCAGCAAATACTTGTATTCTTACAGAAACATGGCTGACAACTTTACAACTGAAACCATTCCTTCCCTGCTAAAGTACTGGTCACAGATTGATCCTGAACAACCGGCTTTCAAATTTGTTGGTGAAAAAGATGATGTTATATTATCAAGAAGAGAAATATATACCAAGGCAGGAAAACTGGCCTTCATACTCAAACGTATTGGAGCTTGTAAAGGCGACGTAGTGGCTATGGTGATGAGAAATGGGATTAACTGCCCTGATAAATTAATATGTGTTTTGGGGATACAGATGGCGGGATGTGTGTCTCTTGATGCATTTGCCGAATTGAAAAGTCGAGTCGATTCTATTTCTAATCTCGCTAACTCTAATACAAAAATCCTTTTAACTGATGACTCATTATTTCTCACTGAGGACAAGTTTTCTACACTCAGAAGCAGCCAGTTTGGCATAGACATTGATTGTCCTGATCTGCCGAGTTTGAAACATATAATGTTCACACCAACTCGAGCTGGAGAAAGTCTTGAGGATCAACTCGACAAGGAAGATGACATATACATGGAACACGTGAGGCCTGAGGATCGAGCTGTGATCTTTACCACGTCTGGAACAACTGGTATTCCAAAGTTAGTAATTCAAAATCACCACCATGTTTTAGGTGGTACTAAACTGCGTTTACAACATATCGCTGGACAAGATTGTCTTTATCTTTATAACGACAGGTGTTTTAACTGGCAACCAGGCTTCCCAAGTTTCTTCCTTTGTTCAGGTCTAACACGAGTTCTACGAAATCAGACTGACGAGTTTTCCCCTTCCACACTGGAAGTCATTGAAAAAGAGAAATGCCCCACAGCGCTTTTGTCAGCAGAAGATGTCCATGTCATCTATAACAAGTACAAAGGCCTGGATCAACCAGAGCCTCTGCTGAAAAGCGTCCTTATGGGTGGTCAACCACTCAACAAATCTATCGTTAAAGAAGCTAAATCAATTTCCAGGTGTTTAGTCAACATATATGCTTCAACAGAATGTGGCCCCGTAACAAGTTTGTTGATTGATGAAAACACCAAATACGAAGATTTCAGCACTGGTCATCCTTTCCCTGACACACAACTGATGATCGTTGATGGTGAGGGTCAAAGTCTTCAATCTGGACAAAAAGGAGAGATTTGCGTTAGAGGACCAAACGTAACCTTTGGCTATCTCACAACAAATGGAATCAGCAGAAAGGGGTTTACAAGGGATGGGTGGTTCAAAACTGGAGATGTTGGCTTCATTGATTCTACAGGCATGCTCGTGGTTGAAGGCCGTGGATCTGATGTGATCATGCGAGGAGATGACTTGATCTATCCTCTCCCTATGGAGAAGTTGATGAGAGGATGTCCGTCAGTAGAAGATGTTGTGGTAGTGGGTGTTCCCGACCCGGTGATGCATCACGAGATGTGTGTATTTGTTCAAGGAGCAGAAGGGTTTGATGATCCAATATCTGATCTTAAAGCGTACTGGTCAGAAATGTTTCTGTCTTGTGAAAAACAGGAATATAATAATGTTTCTAAATATTATTTGTTGTGTGATAATCTTCCAAAAAACAAAAATGGCAAAGTTAATCGAAAGCAGATGATAGCTACAGCGAAAGTAAAGTTAGGTCTTGAATAGAGTTCATGATTTCATTTTGTCACAGATCGATTATTCTAATAATAAGTGTTTTATTTACATTAATATCATTTATGACAAAAATGCTTATGGATTACATACTTCTTTATTTGTATGGTGTACTACGTTTTAATATAGTTTCTTATACCGTTGTCAAGCATGATAACAAGGAATGTCACTATGCTTGACAACGGTATAACAAACTACACCGAAACGTAGCACATTTTACAAATAAAGAAATCTGTTATCCATAAACAATTTTCTTATCATTTACCATACCAATTCTTAAATGTCAATCAAGGTCATTATTTATATTTAGTAGAATACAAAGATACTAGATATGTTTAAATTGGTATAAATGCGTTTTTTATAATATAAAAGATACTTAATAAAAAGGGGAAACATCCATTTATAAATTTATTTATTCAGAAATGTAGTTCCACAGGGGAACACTCATTATTGATGACTGTCTCAGGTTTTGAAATGTGTTTCGTGGTTTTGTCTCTGCACTTTTGCCATTCAGTTTTCATATTTGCTCATCGAGTACTACGACTTGGTTTAAACTCTGTGGGATTATGCGTGACAACCATACTTGTTAGGACTTAGAATTCATATTTGTGTGTATTCAAATATCAGAAAACAATTTAAGTTTTTGGGTTGTTTTTTAATGTTTGGCAGAAAACCTATTCTGCGATAATTTATGCACTAAAAATAGGTGAGTAAGTTATTGCACTAGATAGAGGTGAGTGAGTGAGTTTTTGCACTAGATAGAGGTGAGTGTGTAAGTTATTGCACTAGATATATGTGTGTGAGTTAGTTATTGCCATAGATTGATGTGAGTGAGTGAGTTATTGCACTAGATATACACTGTAGGTAAGTGAGTGAGTCAGTAATTGGACCAGATAAAGGTGGGTGATTGTGTGAGTGAGTTATTGCCTATATTGATGTGAGTGAGTTATTGCACCATATAGAAAACACAGGACATGCATAGTAAAGGAAGGCGGGGTAAAGGAAATCACTAAACACCTACCGAAAGGTTTAAAAAGCCATAATATAATGTGTACACCACACTAGCATGCGTTTTGCACTTACCGCACTAAAGCCTATTATGTGTGTCAATAAACAACATATGAAGCCATTTGGTGATGGGTCGGTATACGTGTTGTTTTAAAATGTAGGATGTTATCAGATTAGTAATGTTTTTTTTTACATTTCTTTGTTTACTAAACTTGTACTAGAATTAGAATATGTACAGAAATAAAATTAAGATAATTCTATCATGCAAACTTTTATCATGTTGACACATCTTGCGTTGTATTTGACTAATCACAGAATGTTGGTTCTGAGAGAAAAAGAAAGAGAGAGAGGGAAAGAGAGAGATGAAGAGAGATGAAATATACATTTATATGAAACATACATTTACCATCTCACATGTATATATACACTCTAACCCTCCTCACAGTATCATAAACCTGATAAAGGAGCAATCATATGCCCTAAAACATCGTGAACTTACAAACAAACCAGAAGTTGACATCTAAGAAATCGTGAACCATGTACCACCACTATGCCCCTAAAAGAATACATTGATGCAGGATTCTGCCGATCAGAAATTATTATATTGACCCTTAAAGTGCGAGGTCCAATTTTGGTTCTTTTGTCATGTCACAATTTTGCTCAAAATAAGCTGTTAAAATCTAACATGTGGTAATTTATTTAAAGGAGCTCTAACAGGAGCTCTGTCAAAAATATTACCACAGGATAGGCTGTAAACAGCACAAGGTGGTCACAGTTTACAAATCTAACTAACCCTATTCTGCACTTAAGAATTTAGATAATTTATAATTTTGCGCATTTATTCAAATATAACAACAATATATGTTGTTTTTAAAATCAATTGCTTATTCGTGCATCTGTATAAATTTTGGAAAAAAACCCAAAACATTTACGTTACATAGGAGCATATCTCCACCACATAAAGCCCACACTGCCAAAGTTTAGCTGATTATCCTGACGTTAAATACCCAATGCTTTACTTTCTGTTCAGTGCATGCTAATAATTGAGAAGCTTCTGATCTGAAAGAGTCTGGGATGAAAGATAATGTTCTTATTAAAGAATTTGTTACCAAGTACAGTCCCTCACGGTGTGGTGACTGGCCAGGTGTTATCAAGTACAGTAACTCACGGTGTTGCGACTTGCCGGGTGTTATCAAGTACAGTAACTCACGGTGTTGCGACTGGCCGGGTGTTATCAAGTACAGTCCTTCACTGTGTGGTGACTGGCCGGGTGTTATCAAGTACAGTCTTTCACTGTGTGGTGACTGACCGGGTGTTATCAAGTACAGTCTTTCACTGTGTGGTGACTGGCCGGGTGTTATCAAGTACAGTAACTCACGGTGTGGTGACTGGGTGGGTGTTATCAAGTACAGTCCTTCACTGTGTGGTGACTGGCCGGGTGTTATCAAGTACAGTTCCTCACGGTGTGGTGACTGGCCGGGTGTTATCAAGTACAGTCCCTCACGGTGTTGCGACAGGCCGGGTGTTATCAAGTACAGTCCCTCACGGTTTTGCAACTGGCCGGGTGTTATCGTATTAAAGATGATAAGAGGAAACTGTTTTTGTAATCATTCTAATGACGAGTTGTGTGATGTGTCTCTGAAGCTTTGAACTACTTGTCCAGATACGCTTTCTTTATTTCAAGTATTTAACCTTTTTTTCAAAACTGGTATCATAGCATGCCAGAAGGTATATTAAGACTATCAAAGTAAAAAAAGACACGCTTCCTGCTAAACTCAAATAAACCACTCATATATGTACCTAAAAACACTAAATAGATAGCTTTGTAAAATGTTCCATTTTGTGACTATTTGTTATTGAGAAAGACGGAAAACAAACATACATACATAATCTGTACCTCATTAGTGTTCTGTTGTACAGTAAGCAGCATAATATCAAATGTGTGAACACAAGCATCATTTTGGCGCTATAAATACTAGTAATAACAGAATGGGGCAAATATTATCCAAACTCCCGAACTTGGCAATGTTTTGGCAATTGCATCAAATTAATAGAAGAGATATTTTAAGATAAAGTAAACTGTAGAGGACTCTTATCTTGTTGAATGGTGTCAGTTCGCGTCGAATTACTATTTTAATTATTCTTTGGCCTTAAAATTCAGTAAAATGTAAAAGACTCTTAATTTGCTTTAAAGTGTCATTTAGCGTCGGATAACTATTTTAATCATTATTTTGCATTAAAACCAAACATAGTCTAACGCCTAAACGCAGAATAATGTTTTGTTAATGTCTGTTTAAATATTTCGTTTTGTTAATGGTAAAACGTTTAGATATTTATCTTAGTGTTAAGATTGGTGCGCTTTTCTCACGTGACAGTATATTTACAATTTCCTTCCTGGTTCGTCTATTCACTTCAGGATCGTGGCTACGGAACTATTAACTAGGTCAATAGGTTTTGTTTACACGTGTCAAAAATAATGTAACTGTTTGTTTGAGTGACATTTAGAAGTTGGAATGACAGATGTAGATATATGCATTTGCAACTTTATTGGTCCCATTTTACAAAGACGTCATAACTTAACGACGTCCTAAACCATGTCACTGGGTTAATGGAATGGTCTACAAATGCAAAAAAATGGTTGTAAACGGTTAACTTTTAAAAAAACCAGGATCGTTTATTGTAACTTGTGCATGGAATGTTTTTCCTGTGACATGTAACACTAGAGATTCCAACCCACCAACAAATGCTACATGCACGCAATACATTTGTATGTCGAGACAGATTTCGTTGGTTTTAAATTAAATGCATTTTTGTAACCCACAAAATGTAGTATTTACAAATATGTATATTTGTACAATATATTTATGGGTGATTCTTTATCTTAATCTCAATCAATTCCACAATAATAAATTGTAAATAAAATAAAGTTCTACAAGATGCCTGATTGACTAACCATAATGGTGTTTAATTTTTATCAGCACATCTCAAAATGATTAGTGTTGGTATGTTTCACGTTAATTTTTATTAGGCTCTTCGTATTTGTAGCATCTTTACAAGGTGAAATTAGGACGTTTTAAGGATACCAAACATTACTACTGTCAGTAATTATAGTAGCTGATGTTTCTGTTAAGTTATAAAACTATTGGTTATCTGGTAGTATATGTAATATTTCTGGGTTCTGTTCTTCAAAGCGATCTTAAGTTAAGTTGATTGTATTTGCTTTTGAAAATAATGCCATCGTGGATTTATTTTGTATCATACATTTACGACTATCTTAGCGCAGAGATCGATTTGGAACCGGTGTCGAATGGCACCGGTTCCAAAGCGACCTCTGCTCTTCGACAGTCGTAAGTCAATGTTATGTTTTAGCACTTACACTCGACTTAGGCTGAAATCGCTTTGAGGAACAGGTAGTTTAAGCAGTACAAACTATTAATTCATTTTCGTACAACATGGTAATAGACTCAGGTCTTCACTGATTATCTTTAATCTGTCACTGTGTTCTTTTAAATGCCACAGTATTATCTCAGAAACCAACGCTGGTTATTTGAGCCTGTCAATATGTCTCTGTATCCATTAACGAGTTTCTACTTTTAGCTTGGGCGGACAGATTAAGAACAGAAATAGATCCCCGAGTATAGGACACGCCACAATTAGGGCTTTTCATCCGCATTTGTAAGCCATTATTTGTCTGTTCTATTCCCAGAGTATCTCACCGTTCTCGGAGGATCCAGTGTATACAAATTAATGTTCATTTAAATTAGGCACTTTAGATCGAAAATTAAAGGTTTTCAGTACAACGGCGTTGGGCTGTACAGTCAGCACAAATCAACATACTAACTCCTTTTTTGGGGGAAACCGGATGTCGTCATATCTTCTAGTGTGGTGTTTGTTTTAAGATTGTCTGATATAACATTAAGTCAGGAGATGGATATTAGGGGTGATTATTGAGGTATTTTTGACTATTGCTTTTCTATTATCCATAGTTAAAACAACTATTGCGATACTATTGCTTTTCTATTATTGATAGTTAAAACAACTATTGCGATACTATTGCGATAGTTTTCACTATTACAGCAGGCGTTAGCAGCATATATTGCAGGATTTCGACTATCAAAATAATTATATCTGCCTAATACTAATTGTAAGGAAAACAAGAATTAAAAAGAAAACATGTTCAACTTGACCTGTCAATTTTTTTAAACAAAATGTCAATTCATGTAACTGGTAAAGATGTGGTTTTTTTTAAAGAAAGTAAATGTTCCAAACATATTAACTATCGAAACTGTCGATAGTTAGACAATCTATCGCCAATAGAATCGATTGGTTCAATTTGCAATCGATAGTGTACTCTGGTGAGACAATTATATTAATCACAATCAATCGACAGTTAGATGTATCGTTACACCACTAATAATTGTTTGTACGTTGTCTGACATCTAACATCTAGTCGATTCTGTCAATAGATGGATGTTTATTTCTACATTGTCTGAATTAACATTCAAACTGACGGGTAGTTTTGTAAAACCTCTAACCCATGACGTTCCCTCCTAATGCCATTATCAATAAAACGTTCTGCACATATTTTAGTGATAGAATCGCTTCTTGAGGGTGGACAATCGCTGTAGAACCCTGGTAAAGTGTGTGTCCTCCACCTGCCACCTCCATCAATCCATTTCCTAAACAAGTGTTGTGATATATGTTACCTTTATATGAAACCATCAGTATTCCCAACTACAGAAACAATAAAATGAATAATTTTACAAATAAGGCCAAAAACTAAATGTTGTGGTTGTGTTACATGTCTTTAAAATTTAGGGTAGGTCGGGAAATGTAAAGTTTTGGTAATTGAATTTTTATTTTCTTAATATCAAATTTTAACCTTTAAAGAGCTGAGTGGATTTTAGGCAGTCTTAAAACTGTGACCACTTGTGCTGTTGAAAACTTAGCCTGTGATAATTTATAGGAGCCCTTTTAAACAAAGTACAAAAGGATAGGTTTTCAACAGCCTGTATCAATCGGAATTTGAAAACTAAAATAAGTAAATGTTGGGCTTAGGTTTTTAGATTCAGTTGATGATATAATATGTATTCTCATTGTGATAATAAAAAGAAATAGGGTCAGCACCTGTATTGTAGGCAAGGTCGGGTAATCGTGCCCACAACACTTTTTGTATATTGCCTAAGCCTTTTATCTTTTATGTATTGTAAGTGTATCTATGGCGTCATTGGTCATTACTTTCCCACCGTTTATGAGCAGCATGTCTATAGTTTCTTCTTGATCTGTTGAACTAGACACACGTAATAGCTGCGTGTTATTTTCTTAAAACAATTTTGTCTCTGCAGACAACAGATTGATTTTTTTATCAGGTGTTGACAAACGGTTTAAGTAAAAGTGTCTATTGTTTGAACAAAACGTGCTTTTAACTTATTTTGTCTGACTATAAATGTTATACCATTTAGACAGTGGCTAGAAAAACAATTTGTTATATTTGGGATGACATGTTTTTAATTATTTTGATAAACAATAATGTTTCAATGCTGGTAAACAAATCTTTTTAAAGACATTATTTTCGTAAACTGTTTTAAATATATTAAAACCTCAATTGTAATCAGACAACTTTATAAACTTTTCATTTTATACATGCATGCACTACCAATGTTACAAAAAACGTTTCAGCATTTTTTTCAGCAACTTTTTGTTCTGCTACTCTTAGAGGGGCAAGCGTCTTTCATGGAGCCATTGCAACGTTGATATTGAGGCATTTAGAAATTGGTGTTTAAATATATTACAAGACTATTGCACGTATAGATGTCAACTCTTTTTATTGCATGTTTCATTCTACCATGATTTAGAGGCGTACTCGATTCTGATTGGTCAATCAGAGGGGGGT
>JAULCD010558488.1:0-14367 GCA_032361085.1 Calliostoma canaliculatum | reverse complement strand
ATCATAACGACCTTCAGTTCCCTCCTACCCCTCACCCAAGTTTCTTCACATAATCATAAATTGTGATAGTCCCTTATTGCAAAGAGTCTATGGACTTCCACAGATTTAAAACTTCTTGTTAACCCTTAAAAGTGCTGAACATAAACATTTGCTCAGTTTAGTTTTTGAATTCCAACTAAAACAGGCTGTTGAACACCTATCCTGTGTTAGTTTGTTTAAAAGTGCTCCTAAAGGAGCCCCTTAAACAAATCACCACAGAATAGGTTTTCAACAGTCTAATTAGTTAAAAAAATTGACATTGAAATTAACAAACTGTAAGGGTTATTTGAATATGTATCCACAAGTTTTAAATTTGTACTTAATACGTAAATTTCTGAAGTGAAAAGACAAGTAAGTGTCAATGAAAACCCTGACATCACCAATATAACTAAATAACTTGTAAATTGTCACGGTGACATTTGACGCTGACATTTGATAATAAGCATATGAATTATTCAGCAACTGTCTATTTTCTTATTATAAAACGTACATCCACTCTTCGACAACTAATCACTGTCTTAAAAGTACTACAAGCAGGTCAAACGATGTTAATCAGGGTTAAAATTTGACAGGATATATATAGAAAACATAACTCCCTCCTATGACATGAGTGAACAGTTCTGATATTGGATGAGCAAGTTGGATACAATAACTATCACAAGTTTCATACAAATGATGTAATACCAGTGCAAGTTTAGTATTTTATTGATTACTCGCTTTCTATTTGTAAATATAACTTGAATTTTTTTTTAAATATTAACTTAGGAATATTGCATGAATAGAATAGATACTGTTGCAATGTAAGGTGTTGATGGTGTTGTTTTTACTTTAAATGTTTTTATCGTCTACTTTTCAATTGTTAAAATCATTTGTGACAAAATAAAGTTAGTTAGAATTAGGCCAAAAATTAAAAAAATTATTATTCCGATTACCCGACCTTGCCTACAACATAGGTGCCGACCCTAACCTTTAAATTATCATAATGAAAATAACATATCATCTACTGCAGCTAAAAACTTTTTTTATCTTATTAACCCTTAAAGTGCTGAGCACAACATTTGGTCATTTTAGTGTTGAAATTCCAGCTGATGCAGGCTGTTGAAAACCTGACCTGTGGTAATTTGTTAAAAAGAGCTCCTGCAGCTAAACAAATGATAACGGGATAGGTTTTCAACAGCACAAGGTGGTCACAGTTGTAAGATTGGCTGAAATCCAATCAGCACTTTAAGGGTTAAACGTTGATATCAGGGAAAAAATATTTCAATTAAAATAAAATTCCTGACCGACCTTTCCTAAATTTGAAAGACATGTAATCGAAACCACAACATTTAATTCTTTTTGCCTTAACTATAAGATAGGATTGAGGCAGAGTCTGCTTGTTTGGGATATAAACAAAGTTATTTAAGTAATGTTCTACATACGGAATGCCATGTGCAGATATAATTACAGTTTAAAGTTATGTAATTAGAAAACGACAATTTTAACTGACATTGATCTATCAATTTACTGGTTTTCAAAAACACTTACCTGTGACATGTCTACAGCGTCAGTTTTCTAATCGAACAGAGTTTAGAATTAAACCAGGGCTCGTAGTTGGAATGTTGGTCACATGACGTGGGGCGTTGCATCTCATGTCTATTTATAGATCCATGTCAATTCACGCGTTGTTCTCTTAAGAAACATTCTTTAAAAAGTCATAAAATCAGGTGGTTTATATTTATATCTCAAGATGTTATATATTGTCACATTTTTCTCCCAAAATCCATTTCGTTTTATTATATTTCAAGGTATCCACATATCTTATCTAAAATACATTAAATAGCATCCTTTAAATACATAAAGCTGTTTTAAAATACCTATGGTTAAAATGAAATGAACTTAATTTCTAGTAATATAAACTGTAGATCAATGTATTCAATGTAATCAGAAAGCAATTGTATCTTACCTGTTAACAAACACCTGTCTCCAGACAGTTCATGTCACGTGATCACACCAGGCGGCGGGACGTGTGCGACATGACAAGTTTATGCTGTCATATTATGTCTGTGTTTTATAGTGAGTGCATGAACAAGATTTA
Source organism: Calliostoma canaliculatum (assembly GCA_032361085.1). Taxonomy (NCBI): domain Eukaryota; kingdom Metazoa; phylum Mollusca; class Gastropoda; order Trochida; family Calliostomatidae; genus Calliostoma; species Calliostoma canaliculatum. The sequence continues at coordinate 12,251 of JAULCD010558488.1, read as the reverse complement.
AACACCTTTGGGTGTTATATATATTTATATTTATGAAGGTTATTTTTCTGTACAGCTGCTAACCAAAACCTTGTTTACTTCTGAAAAAATATTGAAGTAAAGACCTTTTTACTGGAAAATACATTCATTAACTGGATTAAAATGTTAAAAAATGTGTTCCACATAATCTGCTGTTAATAATGAGTGTGTCCTCTTCTTGTAGTCAGCAGATTCTGTATTCTTTAAGTCGAGGAATCATACAAACGTTGACGCAGTGAGTTGGATGGAAACTATCAATGTTTGCTCAAAGACTGTCATGGAGCCTCTGAGGATGTAGGCCTGTCCTTGGTCACCTTTGCTATTATGTCTCCGATATTCTCTATCGGATTCATATCTAGCGAATTTCCGGGCCACAGCAACATTGTCATACTCTGTCGATTAAGGGATTCACGTGTCAACCTGGAGTTATGGGCTGAAGCAATATCGTGCCCAAATAAGAACCCATGTTGGATATATCATTAGTAGATGTGCATTGATATCTGTCACTGTGCAGAGTGCCGTTGACCACTTTCAAGATTCCAGGTCCATTAACGGATATCACACGCACGTATACACATACACACATACACATGGGCAGGATGTTTAATTGGCGACTGTACACAGTGCCCCGTTCCTGAAAGCGATCTTAAGCTAAATTGATTAAAAGCATTTTTTAAACCAATGTCCTGTGGAGTTGTTTCTTATTATAGGCTTATGACTGTCGAAAGCAGAGATCGATTTGGAACCGGTGCCGAGTGGCACCGGTTCCAAATTGATCACTGCGCTACGACAGTCGTAAGCCAATGTTATGTTTTAGCACTTACGATCAACTAATATCGCTTTGAGGAACGGGGCACTGGTCATCGGGGAAGCCTCATTACAGCGTGATGGCGTCAACGTCCGTCGTGTCAGACCCGACGTCATACCTCTGACCGATTCCACGTCAGAGTCTGACGCCAGTAAGGAAAGGCTAAAACTAGAACACTACCGGCCATGTTAGGATATAACTAATCTATTATATTGTGTTGAGAGGGTGTCGCAGATGGTGATTAGAGTTGGGTTGGAGGATAGAGACACCAGCCACGGTAAGATAATCCTGTTGGGGATTTAAACTGGGTAAGCGGACAGTATGTCATGAAAAATTACAAACAAGAAGACAAAGTCATCAGGGCCCCGTTTTACGAAGACGTCATAACTTTTAAGATGTCCTAAACCATGTCACTCAGTTAATAGATTTTGTCCACAAATGCAAAAAATCCTTGTAAACTATGCACCTCCAAAGAAAAACAAGTTTTTCTTTAGAAAGTGCACAGTTTGTAAGGATTTTTTGTATTTGTTGACCCAATTCATTAACCGAGTGACATGGTTTTAGACGTCGTAAAGTTATGACGTCTTCGTGAAACGGGACCCAGCATTCTACGCATAGGTAACTTACTCTTGATAATTGTGCCACATAGTTGTAACTATATGTTCCGGAAAAGAGCACTAACACCGATTTCAGTCAAAGTCAAACTTAAAATAAATTAATTGCTTTTTTTAGTTCTGCTTCAGAAACAACATTTGCCACTTTTTAAAACTGTTTCCATGAAAACTGAAAAAAACCTAAAATCACCAAAAAATCTAAAGAAGCAAACGGCGCAACTTCAGCATATGACTAATTTCTGCAAGTTTTTGTTAATTATGAAATATTTAACGTTTTTCGAGTTCCGCTACGGAAACGAAATGAAACCTTTTTTTGAGACAATATTTAAAATATGTCCATGGAAGCCAAGAAGTAGCAACAGCTACTCTTCGGCACCTGAGTGATCTCCCTACAAAGTTTTGTTGGCAAATATTGAACGGTTTTGAAATTCGGCTCCGGAAAAAAACCGCGTTGTCGGGGATTATAATGTCCAGTCCTGTCGATCTTAGGTTGGTCATTCCACCTGTATGTTTCGAGACCTTTAATACGACGGCTGGGTTAACCCTTACCGTGCGGCATAGTTTTGGAGAAGTTATCCTAAGTGGCGTTACCTGAATTTTGGAAGGGCTTGACTGTCATAACTAGGACGTCACTCCATATCGCCACCTATCTATCCATGCGGGTCACAAAATTATCCGGGTCAGGCTAAAAGCCTGACCCGGAGATATCCGTGAGCCGCCCGGTAAGGCTTAAGCTTTGTTCTGTGCATCATGTTAGTTTGCATCTCTCAACATAAACATTATAAAGTAAGACATGTAAGATGTTGATAGATGAGACATATTCAACCCGGATGTTAAAGCCTAAAATATATTTAAGATGACATACTTTGCCTGTAGGCAGCACATGCATTACAGGTGAGTTATTACAGGTGAGTTATTACCAGGTGAATCAGAGGGGCGTCTTCATATATCAAGCGACCTACTTGTCAACAAAAGTAAGATATTTTGTTTTCAGCAAGTTTTCATATTTTTTTCAAAGTTTTAGCAGGTTTAAAGAGTAAACCTGCTTATCTGGAAATCCTATTTCGCATCTCGATGTTGGTTATTTCTACATGCTATTTGAATTGGTGTACATTTTAGAGATACAGTGTAACAGTATAAGAGACCGGTCCTTTATTACAGGAGGGTTGGGGTGGGGTAGGGTGGGGTGGGGTGGGTCGGAGTATTGTATTGAAAGTCATGTATTAAAAAAAGCCAACCCTCCCCGCATGCTTCTCACATTTATAATGACCCTCCCTTAAAATACAGCTTTTTTTCCCCATGACCCTCCCCAAAAATGAGTATTGTTTATTCATGACCCTCCCTGCAAGAGTGTTCTATTTTTAGTGACCCTCCCCTGAATTATCACGACACCCCTGTAATAAATGAGCGGTCTCTAAATACATTTTCGTTATATTTCCGACGGTGCTTCAGTGCCATGGGCGCAGCATATCATCTGATGACTGGTCACTGAGGTGACTAATGTTAGTCATTCAGCACCTTTAAAAATACATAATACCAATAGTAACTTGAATAGTTTTTTGTTTGTTTAAAAAATGAAGAAAGTAAACAAATTGTATATTGTATGTAAACATTCACCACATAATTAAATAAAAATCCAAACGGTCAAACCTCCACATGTACACATTAGTATTTGTCTGATGGTGGATACTTGTATTCAGAACACGCACGACAGTGGTAGGGTGCAGACGTCCTGCTGACGCTCTGCACGTGCAACTCGCACGCCTATAATTACCGCTCACTCTCTCTCACGGATACGGGGCTAGCTGGCCATACTTTGGATATAACGACTAGCTCTTAAAGCAGCTATTATGGAATCCCACCATCAACGCTCGCTGGACACAAGTCTTCCAAACTGCCTAAAACTTGCCCTCCAACCAGCTCTCAAATATCTAGTGGAATCATTCACAAATGACTACAACCTCTCACAAGGTAAAATACAATTTACTATAACATTTGACACAAGCAAGCCCAAACGCCGCACAACCTTTAACCCCCGCACCGCTAATTCACCACTTATCAATCAACCACGTGGTTTGAAAACCGGACAGAACACTGTGCTCTGTCCGTTTTCCGACCCACCACCCACACAAACCAAACCGCAACAGTCTGCTACCGCACCCCCCTCAGATAAACCCGCACCCCCCGGGCAACAACAGCAAGCACAAAACCAAAAACCTCAAAACAAATTATCTAACAAGCGCCCTAGAACAAACACTCCGGATACCAGCCACAACACCACATTAAACGACGCTATGTCCACACAAACAATAGACGAAATACAAGACCTTTTGGAAACAACCACCACCCCAATGGAAGAAAACATACAAGATTCTGCATCACCTCAAACCATACCCACATCGGACGACGTACCTCATGCGTCGCCTGTCACTGCCCCCTCGCACTCGGGCGACGTATCTCATGCGTCGCCTTGGGGTGGGGTGGCGGGGTCGGACGACGTTTCTCGTACGTCCTCTAGCACCGCTACAACACATTCGGGCGACGTATCTCATGCGTCGTCTGACCCTACCACTTTATCCTCAGTCGACGTATCCAATACGTCGGCTGACACCACCACCTCCACTAAACAACTACAAAACTCTCCCACCACCCAAACTGAAACTACTACAAATTCACAAACAGAAACAATCCTTTTTCAGAACTGCTTTGAACCAATTATGGCCGAAATCAACAAAAAAAAAATGACACCACAAACACCATTTCCACTACCATAGGCAAAACAACAATACAACTTTCTGAAATACAGGAAATAAATGCCATCAACATCAAAATAAAAAAGAACAACAAACCAAACAAATATGTTACACTAACAGACATGGAGTCATACTACAATTTTACCAAACAATATCCTCTCTCAAAACACTTCACTGAACAACTTGCCTGTAGAATCCTCCCTTCACATGTCATCTACCACCGCCACATCACAATAGAACACGCCCACACCCTGGTAAAAGCCCTAAATATAGCCACCACCACCACTCTCCTATAACATAACAACAGTCATAACAACAACAATATTCCGAGGATTGAGCATCCTGCAGCCACTGAGCACAGCTCACGCTGCGAACATACTTAAACCACCTGGTAACAACGGATATCAAGGAGCAGCGAAAGTTCCGGAGCCGAGAAGAGGATTATTTACAGTTTGGACATAGACTATACAAAAAAAAGAAGAAACGCAACAAACTATTCACGATGTCTGCTAATACCACATAAGTATCCTGCTATCATTCCAAATTTACCCCACCACTTATACTTTTTTTTTGTCCCCCAGTACTTCCATGTCTTCTAAACTCAAAATTGTCTTTTTCCAAATTGCACAAGCTCTTTACTATTACCATTTTCGAACATTTTTCGTAAATTAATGAGACTATTCACTCCTTTTTGGGGGGGATTTGGGTATACTCATCAAAAATTAAATGTGCAACACTTTTAATTTTTACTTTTTTCTTTTAAATAACAGCTCGCATTTAGGGACCCTCGTCCTGCAGCCACTACACTCCGTGCAAAGAGTTCTTACTTTTCCCCATTTAGAACCTGAGTATATCTATCCCCGTCGGCGAAATACCTTGTTGTGAAGCAGACGTTAAACCCCAAATGATGATGATGTCAAATCGTCCATAGAACAAACGTAACTAGTGATGAACTACTTCAAAAAACAAAAAAAAACATGAGTGACTTTATTTCTCTCTCTCGGTGACAAAAGGAAAGGCTATGGCAAGCAAATCATTACACCCTATATGCATTGTCTTCTGTATTTCGTGCTAGTGTTTGTTGAAAAAACATGGGTGCCTAAGTGGATTTAGCGGCCAAATTATTGAAATAAATACTGATGAAATAAATACAATTTGTCAGTGGAAAACACCGAAATGGGTCTAACGATTAAGGCGTTCATTGTAAGAAAGAATGAAGGACGACGAATGTCATCGCCAAAAGCGGAGTTACACAAGAAGACTACAGAGTGAACAACCGTCAATCCAAGAAACGAAAGATCATGGACGAGATTGTTAGTGTGGAAACGCTACAGACAGATCCCACGCAGATGACCATATAGGGATTACGTGGTTGTGTCACCAACCATTTAAAACAAACCAGTGTAACTTCCCAACTCAAACTTTTGGATATGTTAAAAACTGACAATTAGAGACAGCTACAATTTAGCTACAATAATTTGCCCACTTTATTTTTGCAAAATATATACAAACATAAATTATTTAAAACAAATAACATATACTCGGCCACATAAGTGTGTGTGTGTGTGTGTGTGTGTGTGTTTCTGTTGTTTGTACATGCATGTACATAACTTTGTTGTGTTAAAATGTGTGTGTGTGTGTGTGTGTGTGTGTGAGTGTGAGTTTTCTTGTGTGTGTGTGTGTGTGTGTGTGTGTATGAATTGTTAGTGGAATTTAAATTGTGAGAACTTTCAGTAAAATATCAAAAACAATTGATTACTTGTCTAATAACAGCACGTGAACAATTTAACGTAATAATATAAGTGAATTATAGATGTTTTGTTATATTGCATTAATGATCATAAATACGTACATAAGATAATAAGTGATAGATGCTCACACATCAGTATATACAGTAATGATACAAATAAAGATACAAACAAGTGTTCAATTAACTCTGTCTGTGTATAGACTTTTAGGACAGGTGTGACTTCACCAGTAGATTATGCTTTAGGTGAGCAAGGTTGGTAACTAGTTTCGTGGGGTTTCCACTCATCAGGCTGTCTGCTTAGGGTGGGACATGTGATTAAATAGCTAAGGGGACCGGCGAGGTTGGTTTTCAGTGGGTGTTACACCAGATATGATTGGCTGACGTTCAGTGCTTACGAGGGTTGTCCTGGCAACTGATTTTTTGTTACCGGTGTGGGGTCTTCGGTGGTGTGTAGGGTCGCCGGTGGGGGTGTTGCGATCACGTGGTCGGCTAGGGTCGCCGGTGGGTTTGCGTAATTTTAGTGGATCGCCGGTATTAGGCAAAATAATGGGGATCAGTAGGACCGGCGGGTGGCTGGTCAGGTGCGGTCACCGGTGGTGTGTTACCGGTGAGAAAGGGTTGGTCGCCGGTTTGAGTGCCACTAAGACCGGCGGATAGCTAGTCGAGTGGGGGTCACCGGTGTACAAGTAAAAACATTGTTTACTTGATTACTTGCAAAAATTGCAGTGAACAGTATGTAGAAGAATCCAAAAGAGAATTTCAAATACGCCTGAAAGAACATTTCGCAGATATCAGCCCAAGCGGGATAAGCCTTTAACAGTGATAACCACAGCACCAAAGATGTAAGCTACAATATCATTGGCCAACTCCGGGAAGATCCAAACCTGAACAGAACTACCAACAAGAGACGATCTCTCGAACTTAGGTAGATCTTTGAGCTCAAATCATATGCCCCGCACGGTCTCAATGACAGCATGATTGGCTGAGTATCCTCTCTCTGGTTGTTTCCTGTTTCTGTCTGTGCGTATTTAAGTGAATAAATAACATAAAGTGTATATCAGGTTTGGGGTTTACATAACGACTTAGTCCTCAAGAATAAAAAAAAACACTTTTAAACCGGAGTTCTAACCGTACTTTAAATGCAATGATTGTCAAATCTGCAACATGAACGTGCCGTTGGCATGTTGCAAACGGAAAGATCAGTTATTAACGTTGCAAGAGCAATGGGATGCAGTCGTCGTACTGTGTATGACTTGTCAGGTCGTCTACAACAAACTCGCACCACTTCTGATCGCCCCAAATCAGGCATAGAGTCTGGAGACGACGTCGTGAACGGTATGCCTAGTGTTGTGTACAGGAAGCCGACATATTCGGGAGCGGAAGTTGCATGGTGTGGGGTGCTTTCTGTGGGAACAACCGTTCCAGACTTCTAGTCATCCGTGGAAACCTCACAGCTGCTGCTTACGGGATCAAGTGCTCGCCCCTGAACTCGTTCCTTTCATGGCGGCTCATGGCCCAGGCCTACAGTTCCAGCATGGTAATGCGTGGCCGCATACCGCGATGTTGACACGAATTGTCCTTCAAAACGCTAGAATCAACGTCATGCACCGGTCATCGAGGCCCCTGACGTTAATCCAATCGAGCACGTTTAGGGTGCACTTTTGTTCGTTTATAGTGCCCTGAAGAAAGAATGTTTCTTTTTGGACTCAGTATACATAGCCAACGAAGGTACTGCAATTGAAACGAATTCTTTACCTACACAAATTATCATTAATTCACGCTTTACTTATTACGCGTTTGTGGACTGAGCAATGTCCTACTTTCTTGCATAATAATTTACCGTGAAACCGAACGGGAAGTTGTCAGATTCTTACGTGTTGTGCAGAGCAGCACAAAGCAGCACAAGGACTGGATTTGTTGTGCATCACGTTTAACTATTATTGTCAGATTACTATAGGCGTAGTTTGGGTTTACATATTGTGTATAACAATTATAACTGTATGGTGATGTGTTTTAATAGATTTCAGTATAGTTACAACGTTGTTTTCAGATGTACATTATCTGGATAGCGAACAGGTGATAATGTATCACAGCACAGTTATTTCTTAATATCAAAACCTAACCTCTGCTGTCCTCTCTTGAGGAAAGAGGGCAGCTTATTTCGATGTCTTGTCAATGTGCTGAAATAATTGACGATTTATTGGAACATTCTTCTCGACAAAAAACAATTTTAGAAGTCCATTTCTATGCGGGGACACAACGTTCGAAATATATTGATTTAAGTTAAAACTTCACACTGGTAAACTTTAAAGAATTTAACCAATTATCATTGTGGGCACGTATCGTGTATATAAACTGTAATGACCAAGTAGACTTAATATAACGCTTGTTGTTGTCCAGGTGAATCAGCCAAAATCATGTGCACAGCACTACTGTGGCAAACATGTTTTTTCATATGCAAATGGTCACTTGACCATAATACTGTTCAACTGTTTTCAACGATACGTGTTAGCAGTCATTAACACAAAAGCAAAAACACATTAAAACAATCACATAACCACATTGGTAAAGCAGGCTTTCCTTCTGCCATAAACCCTGCCGCCGTGATATAACTGAACGAAAAGGTTGATAACGGCGTTAAACACTAACTCACTCATCCATTTTAAAATTATGGTTTATATGAAAAATGTGGGTCATGGAGAAAAGTCAATTGAAAACAATAAAAAACCCAGTGATATTTAATATGTGCGTAATAAGACCAATATTGACATTAGATGGAATTACATCTAATTTGTACTAAAGATTTTACTAAATCCTATTGTTTGAAATTTGGACACATTTAAAGTTGTTTAAACATTTCTTGATTTATATATGTATATCCCGTACTATGCACCAAGCACAATATGAACAAATTTAAAGGTGTTATGTGATAAGGGTAGTGATATTGCGTATTACCGTTTGTACCGTACAGCTGTTCAATTTCTTCCTCATCTTCACCAGCTGTAAAGTACAGCTGTTCATCCTCATCTCCACTGGTTGTGTCGTCCTCATCTCCATTGGTTGTGTCGTCCTCATTAGTTTTTTCCCCAAGACCCCTGAAAGTAAAACATACAACATTTATAAATAGGCATCCTTCAGTCTCGGAAGAATCAGAAGAGTTGCGCTCTAGGTGTTTTCCCCAGAGCGCAAAGGTTGGGTAAGTATGGAGGGCAAGATGTTACCCATGCAGCAGACACCTCCCCTCCCCCATCCCCCTTCCTAGTGACTAGGAAGTACACTATTACCTAGGAAGTACACCATTGCCTAGGAAGTACACTATTGCCTTGGAAGTACCACTATTACATAGGAAGAACATTATTACCTAGGAAGCACACTATTACCTAGGAAGTAACACTATTGCCTAGGAAGTATACTATTACCTAGAAAGTAACACTATTGCCCACGAACCAACACTATTGCCTAGGAAGTAACACTACTGCCTAAGATTAACACTATTGCTGGGAAGTAAAATATTATCTAGGCAGTAATACTATTACCTAGGAAGTAGACTATTGCCTAGGAAGTAACACTATTGCCTAGAAAGTAACACTATTGCCTAGAAAGTAACACAATTTCCGAGGAAGTACACTATTGCCTAAGAAGTAACAATAGTATCTAAGTAGTAACACTATTGCCTAGGAAGTAACACAATTTCCTAGGAAGTACACTATTGCCTAAGAAGTAACAATATTATCTAAGTAGTAACACTATTGCCTACGAAGTAACACTATTGCCTAGGAAGTAACACTATTGCCTAGGAAGTAAAACATTTTTCTAGGAAGTAACACTATTGTCTAAGAAGTAACAATATTATCTAAGTAGTAACACTATTGCCGAGGGAGTAAATATATATATAAATATAGCTAATATATACACCCAGTCATAACATATACATGGTAATCGAGTTCTTTTAAACAAATTATCTTAGGACAGGTTTTTAACAGCAATAATTTTAAACTTCACTGAAATTTCTTCGGCGCTCACAGCGTTAACAAAATAAATCTAACTGTGTCAACTTTCACTTAAACTAAAGTTATAACTATTTGTGTACAGGTTTGTCTTTTAATTGTTTACGAATTGGCTTTTAAAGCGAACAAAGAATGCAATTATTTGTATTTCCAAAGACTAGAATTTAATGATTTGTGTCGAACACGATTTAACGAGCCAACGAGAATTCACATCAAAACCAGCATCATTCTTTCATTCTACAGTATTGTGTACTTTTTAAATAAGATATTGAATTTTTTTCCTAGGCAATTTGTTTAAAAGAGCGCCTTTTCGGGCCTCTTTAAAAAAAAACCAACTCTTGGATTAGAGTTCAAAATTGCAAAGTGATCCAACTGTAAATAACCACCCCAAAGGGTTTACATTATATTATGCACAAGAACAGCAAATTGTCCTTGTGAAGGAAAATATGTATGAATGCTCGAGGAACTCAATGCAGGTAGACGTATTGCAAATTTACGTCAATCTAAAAAAAATACAATTTTTTTTTTTATGCCTGTATATACTAAATATAGAATACTAAACTCACTACCGTGTTATACCGTATTTATGAAACGAGTAAACAGTTTTTGTATCTGACGAGGTAAAGCTAATCAGACACAAAAACTTTTACGAGTTTCCTGAAAATGGTAGGACAAGTTTAGTATGTTATTTATTACTCGTCTTCCAAAATTTGGCGAGTGAGTTATCGTTTAGCGCCGCTTGGGCAGTATTACAGCCAGTAGCGGCGATTTAAAAAAAAATAAATAAAGCTTCGATAGATTCTATAAGAACCAGAGGTGTTGATGTTTTATGCTTTTAAATGTTCACATCATCAACTTGTCAAGTATTAAAAACGACTGTAAAGTGTATTTCAAACCTAATTAAAAAAATCATTAGTCCACTAAATTTCTCAAATTAAATGAAGTTTAAAATGCTGCTCGTAAATTCATTATTTTCACTGGGTTGTGTTTCAAGTGATTTGAATGTTACGCGCTTCTCCCGCAAAACAAAAGAATACCTGTATGAAACAATATTGTACTAAATATGTAGTGTGCGTAAGCATATACTTATCTTATCACAAAGTGCACATGCATAGCATATTGTATGAATCACATGGTGAATCACATTTGTAAACACCGCACATCGGCCATGACATCTTCCATCAATGTCAAATCTATCAGAAAGCTACGCACCACTTTCTTATAAGTTCATACAACAATCAAATATTTAAAAAAAGATTTTATGGCAGCCTCAGTCAACAACTCGTTCATGGGTGATATTTAAACGTCGTTTATTTACGTCGTTGTGCAATGTGTTTTGTACATTGTGTGTTGTACATTGTGTGTTTATGTACACCTTATGTTGTTTATTGTGTGTTGTTGTGTAATGTGTGTTTTACAGTGTGTGTTGTTGTGCAATTTGTGTTGTACAGTGTGTGTTGTTGTGCAATGGGTACATGTGTTATACAGTGTGTGATGTTGTGTAAGTTGTTGTACACTGTGTGTTGTTGTGTAATGTGTGTTTTACAGTGTGTGTTGTTGTACAATGTGTGTTGTACACTGTGTGTTGTTGTGTTATGTGTTGTACATTGTGTGTTGTTTTGTAACGTGTTGTACATTGTGTGTTGTTGTGCAATATGTGTTGTACATTGTGTGTTGTTGTGCAATGTATGTTGTACATTGTGTGTTTTTGTACACCTTATGTTGTTCATTGTGTATTGTTGTGTAATGTGTGTTTTACAGTGTGTGTTGTTGTGCAATGTGTGTTGTACTTTGTGTGTTGTTGTGCAATGTATGTTGTACATTGTGTGTTGTTGTACAACTTATGTTGTACATTGTGTGTTGTTGTGTAATGTGTGTTTTACAGTGTGTGTTGTTGTACAATGTGTGTTGTTGTACAATGTGTGTTGTACACTATGTGTTGTTGTGTAATGAAAATTAATAGATTAATATCTGATAATTAACAAAGGTACTTAAATCGGTCTTCTTCCCTTTTCAAAGTATTCAGGTTTTTTTTTCAAAACGGCTGTAAAATTCTTCTCTTTAGCCATATATAGTGTTTATAAATTACATTAATAGTATTGCCATGAGTACTTTTTTCATTATGCTTCTTAAATTGTCATTAATATAAGAAACTTTTAACAACATTTACCTTGTAATTTTGAACAAGAATGTTAAACACAGAAATGGTTCACATGTGCAAATTAATTTTTTTATTGTTTTATAACAATGCCAATAAAGATTTCTAACCACTCATGTCCTTACTTCACTTGTTGTTTCCAA
>JAULCD010558377.1:0-14369 GCA_032361085.1 Calliostoma canaliculatum | reverse complement strand
TGTGCATTTTCCAAAGAAAAACTTGTTTTTCTTTGGAAAATGCACAGTTGACAACGATTTTTGGCATTTGTAAGCAAAAACATCAGTCCACTGACTATGTTTATGATGTCATAAATTTATGACACCTTTGTGAAACGGCCCTCTGTTTTATAAAGTTTGGATGAAAGTGGACGGGGACTTGAGCATGTGGAGTTGATTACAATGCATAGCTGTCTGTCTTCATTCCTCATCCAGCATTGCTAAAGACTGGTAAAGAGCTACTGCTTTCTGTGACAAAATTACATGAATTGTACACCACTGAAGCTCACAAGTTTCGATAGAGCACATAACCACCTACACGGTTGATGTTTTGTGGGGTTTATTATGTAAAATAACCAGATACCGGTAGTTTTGTGTAGACTTTCTGACTGTTTTATTGTATGAAATAACCACATTGGTGATACAGACTTTCTGTGGACTTTACTGTCTAATAATACATTCACAGAATCGCCCATTTCCTATTTCATTCATCCATTCACTCACTTGTTTACTTAATCGGCCATTCTGACACTCAATCACACGTACTCTAACATACTCAGTTACCTATTCTCACCTTCACTCACACATTCACTCACTCACTAGCTCACATATTCACTCTCACCAGCTCATGCATTCACACATTCACTAACCAAATCAATCACACACTCATTAACTCACACATTCACACACTCACTAGCTCACACATTCACACACTCACCAGCTCATACATTCACACACTCATTAACTCACACATTCACACACTCACTGGCTCACGCATTCACACACTCACTGGCTCATGCATTCACACACTTACTAGCTCACGCATTCACACACTCACTGGCTCACGCATTCACACACTCACTAGCTCACGCATTCACACACTCACTAGCTCACGCATTCACACAAAAACTAGCACATGCATTCACACACTCACTCACCCACCCATTCATCCACTAATTCAGCTGTTCACACACTTGATGACCCACCTATTCACACACCCACTAACCCACCCATTCACACTCAATAACTTACCCATTCACACACTCACCAAACAAACCTTTCAGACACTCACTAATAAACCCATTTACACACTCAATAACTGAACCATTCACACACTCACTAACTGAACCATTAACACACTCACTAACTGAACCATTCACACACTCACAAATCAACCCGTTCACACACTCACTAACTCACTCATTCACACACTCACTAACCCACCCCTTCACACACTCAATAACTCACACATTCACACACTCAATAACTCACACATTCACACACTCACTAACTGAACCATTAACACACTCACTAACTGAACCATTCACACACTCACAAATCAACCCATTCACACACTCACTTATTCACACACTCACTCAATCACACACTCACTAACCCACCCATTCACACACTCACTAACCCACCCATTCACACACTCAATAACTCACACATTCACACACTCACTAACTGAACAATTAACACACTCACTAACTGAACCATTCACACACTCACTAACTGAACCATTCACACACTCACTAACTCACTTATTCACACACTCACTCAATAACAGACTCACTAACTGAACCATTCACACACTCACTAACTCACTCATTCACACACTCACTCAATCACACACTCACTAACCCACCCATTCACACACTCACTAATCCATCCATTCACACACTCAATAACTCACCCATTCGAACACTCAATAACTCACCCATTCACACACTAACTCCCACATTCACTAACTCAACCATTCACACACTCATTAACTTGCCAATTCACACACTCACTAACTCACCCATTCACACACTCACTAACTCGCCAATTCACACACTCACTAACTCGCCCATTCACACACTCCCTAACTTGCCGTTCACATACTCGCCCATTCACACACACTCTAACTTGCCGTTCACACATTCACTAAATCACCAATTTGCACACTCACTAACTCACACATTCACATGTTCATTGACTCACCTATTCACACGCTCATTTGTTAAACTCTCTTATTCATGAAACCATTCACACGCTCACTAATTCACCTATTCATACGTACTGATTGACTCGCTCACTGACAGATTCACCCACTCAATCAATCAACCACCCACCTACTCTCTCTCACTCTCTTTTACTAACTTACTAACATACTCTGTTTATCTTAGCTCTTAAAGTGCTGAAATAGGGTCAGCACAACTTACAGCTAAGACTAACTTGTGCTGTTGAAACCATATACTGTGGTAGTTTGTTTAAAAGAGCTCCTGCAGGAGCTCTTTTAAACAAATTACCACAGAATAGGTTTTCAACAGCTTACTTCAGATGGAATTTGGATACTGAAATGGACATATTTTGTACTTAGCACTAAAGGATGTGCATAGCAACATTGAGACTAACTATTTGATATAATAATGACACTTTGACAGTAATGCAGCGGTCTCATGCAGATATAAAGTGATATCAAAGGCTGTCTGTGTGTGAGCACCAGCAAACGTGTTGATATTTTTGACATCATAAGATCTGAGGGATGTTTACATTAATAATTAAAGCTAAGTGTTACCTCAGAGATTTGTATGAGCCGGTGGATGACAAAACCAGCTGGTTTGTCTTCATACCAGGGTTCGTTTTACAAAGTGATCTTAAGCTAAGTGGATCGTAAGCGCTAAAATATAACATTTGCTTATGACTGACAAGTTTCTTATCACAGGCTTACGACTGTCATAGCTCAGAAATCGAAGGCAGTTACGATCAACTTGGCCTAAGATCGCGTTAAGGAACGGGGCCCTGATTTTACTCAATTGCCATGTCATGGCCTAGAATACAAGTAACGATTTTTCACTCCCCACCCGAACGAAGGTTGTGGGAGATAGAGAAACGGGATCTAACCGTCTGTCCGCCACGTTTCATTTCCGGAGCATGCAGAACTTCAAAATCGTTAACTTCCTTGTCACGAAATGTTGAACACACACTCAGCAAGTTGTCTGATGTCATTTGCTATTTTGGGTTTTTAAAATGTTTTCCTCGTTTCCATATCGAAAGCTTCGTTTCGAAACATAAAAGGGCGGGGGTATTGGCGACTGTCTTCTTGTGATCGATCTTTCGACGAGGTCCACGCCCATATATGTCATTCAATACATCGAAAGAGAATACAAGGGCCGTTGGTCGGGAATGCATGCTTCTGAAGTTACGTTAACTTGTAAGAAAAAGTTATTTTGAAGTTAATATTTTATAGGGAAAATGACAACCTTAGTTACGTCAACACACTCGACTTGGTCAGTAGGGTTGGTTTACCATTGCCAAAAAATTTCTAAACTACGCTTTACAAAGAAAATTGTTGGTTTATATTTGATTGTAAGGATTTACAACTGTTGTATGACATTATAATCGTATTGGCCATAGTACCGTTCCACAAAGCTACTGCAAGCTAAGGTCAGTCTTAAGCGGCACATACACGATCAATTATATTGCGCAAGCCTAGTTGCACAATATAATTGACAATTTCTTGCTGCCCACACAAAGCTCAATATAATTGACAATTTAATTGTGCAAACTAATGTTTTGCTGTCCACACACGGTCAATATAATTGACACTTTAATTGCGCAAACTAGGCTTGATTTACGAAATCTGGAAAACAAATGATGTTATTGCACAATTTATTTGACGGTCACCACATACGGTCAATTAATTTGGAATCAAATAGACTTGCGCAATAAAATATCAAGCAGAGTTTGATTCACTCAATACAATTGTGCAAGTCATCAATACCGCCCATACACGGTCAATTTAATTGGCAATTAGGTATAACTGCGCAATATTATTTATCGTGTATGGGCCGCTTAAGTTGATCGTAAGTGCTAAATTATAACATTGGCTTACGACTGTCGTAGCGCAAAGATCGATTTAGAAGCGGTGCCATTTGGCACCGGTTCCAAATCGACCTCTACACCATGACAGTCGTAAGCCGTTGATAAGAAACAACACTACAGACGTTGTTTAAAAAATAACTTACGGTCATTTTAACACTAAGATAGTTTTGAGGAATGGAGGCCAGAGTCATCGTTTCGAGAGCTCTTGAAATGATTTGATATGGAGTAGGTTGTATTCATCATAGATGAGATATAGGACGCTGACATTGGTATGAACAGGTTAAAACAACTCTTTCTTTTTGGTAAATGCATTTCAAAGATGATACCGGTTTATATCATATAAATTATATATAATAGAATATCATCCGGGTATCTCCTCATATGAAATATATCAACATGAGTTGGCTTTGATTGAAATTTGATAATTAAAGGGACACATATTATATTAACCCGGAGGAGCTCTTTTAATTAAACAAATGACCACAGGATAAGTTTTCAACAGTCTATTCTGGTTGGAAATTAGACACTGCAAAGAACACGATGTCAGGACAAATGTACCTACAAGCGTACTTGTTATAAAAAGTAATACAGTCAGAAACCCTGCTAATTTTTCTCTCGATCTGCCCTCCATTAATTGATTCATCTAAATTAGCGTGTGTGTTGTCTATTTCAGACATAATGGTGACCCACATTTAGAGGCTATGGGTAAGATAACATGATCCTTACGAGTATTGATCCAAGACTTCCTTGTTTGAGGAAATTAAGCCAATTCTATCATAATTAAGAACCGACGCTGCCAGCGTTTATAAGTGAAGATCTATAACTGACATGGTTCCATGTACTTTACGTCTATTAATATAATCTACTTTTCAAACTAAAAGTGCGATTTATTTGTCACCTGATGGTACGGTTTACTTGTCCACATGATGGTATAATTTACCTGTCTATACCTGATGGGACGTTTTATTTATCTACCTAATGGTTGGCTTTACCTGTCTACCTGACGTTCGGAAATAGCTGTCTATTTGATTGTACGATTCATCGGTCTACCTAACAATACGGAATAAAAGGTACAATTTAGTCACATACACCAACTAGTCACAGATACCAACTAGTCACAGATACCAACTAGTCACTGATGCCAACTAGTCATAGATACCAACTAGTCACATATATCAACTAGTTACAGATGCCCACTAGTCACATATATCAACTAGTCACATATATCGACAAGTCACAGATATCGACAAGTCACAGATGTCGACAAGTCACAGATATCGACAAGTCACAGATATCGACAAGTCACAGATGTCAACTAGTCACAGATATCAACAAGTAACAGATGCCAACCGGTTACATATATCGAGTTAGTGAGGCGAACTCCGTCTTCTCAAAACACGATGGTTAATTTAAAACATTGCATTAAATAAATAAATAGATAAAGAAAACAAAAACCCGGACAAATTTTCAAATTATGATAATACATTTCCCTTTAGAGACGCATGTCCTCTGAATGAATGAGCCAACAAATATGTTGAATGACATATTTCACTAAAGTTAGCAATGCAAAAATGAATTGATAGCGCCCATTTTCAGATTGCTACGAAGATACAAACGCGAAGGCGACATCGACGCTGAAGCCGTACATACATGCACGTGACTTGGCCCCTGTTCCTCAAAGCGATCGTAAGTGTTTTTTGAAACTGTGTCATGTGGAGTTGTTTCTTATCATGGGCTTACGACTGTCGTAGAGCAGAATTTGATTTGGAAACGGTGCCGAACGGCATCGGTTCCGAAGAGAACTTTTGGGCTACGACAGTCGTAAGCCAATGTTATAGTTATAGCTCTCACGATTAACTTAGCATAATATCGCTTTAAGAAACGGGGTATTTGTTATACTGAAAATATATGGACTGGAAAATAGTTTGGAACGAGCATTATTTAATGTTTACCAGTTCCAAGGCCTTACTGGAAACACTGCAGTAGAACCCGAGACAGTACAAAACATATACATGCACCCATTGGGTTCGTATGTTGAGAAAAGCGTGTTTAAAGGGGTAATGTTTTAATGGGAAATTTATTTTAGCACTTACGATAAACTTTGATCAGAGGAACAGGGCCCTGGATACTAATTTTTGTTTAAAATAGAAGCGCATGTTAGTTGAAGTTTGTCACTCGGAAAATTGCGAACAATAATCAAATTAAAGTAGTTCCAACACAAACGCGACATCTCTCCCGACTTCGCCCTCAACGCCACCGTCGTTGTTTTTTCCTCATTTAAACAAATTCATGTTAAAATGAGACATTAACCTCATATCTCGCTCGGCCTTAGGACATGTGCACTATCGACGTTTGATGGGTTTGTTGTGTTTATAGATCACAGAATGATTCATTCTCTTAATCACAACATAGACCACATCGTATTAATCAGACAGATCGCATCTGTTGTTCTTTCTCTTTATTGAGCTACTAAGCAAAGTGATCATTAGTTTTCTCCCCAGTAGGTTATCAGCGTATTCAATAATAGGTAATAGTATCCCGATGACTAACCCTGACATGTGTAATCAATATTTTCTTATATTTGTGCAAAGCCGAGGGGAATTAGTATTTTAGCAATATGATTAAAATGGGATAATTTTTTATAAAGTAAAAGCGCAGTGGATCATAAAGATGTTGTTTTAATGCTAATGTGAATTATAAAATTGAAAAATTACCTTCTTAAAGAAGTATGTAGTATTAGCGTTATGATAGTGATGTGAGTAATCAATAACAACTTGAGATCTTTTAAATAAATACCACAGGGTATGTTTTCAACAGCCAAGTTAGGTTGAAACTTGGACACTGAATGAATAAATGTAAGAGTTAACTTAATTACTTTTCAAAGCACTTGACTTTGCGACTACATTGTGCTGTTTAAAACCTATCCTTCCAGGAGCTCTTTCAAACAAATAACCACAGGATAGGTTTTCTTTAGTCTATTTAGGTTGGATTTAAACAGTGTAATGGAAAAAAATTCGCTTTGAACTAACAGGGTTATGTTACATGGACAAAACATTGCACGTCACACTCGGCTGGGATCAGAGTGATCTCCCCTTGGTGGGAATTAGAAAGTGATTTGGTCACATAAGAATGGGGTGGGGTTCGGAGTGCTTGACTTGAGGCATTCACACGTGTGAAAAGGAAGTCAAGCCTGCACGTGCACTGTACAAGTCTCTTTAAATGTGGAAAATTTCTAAACCCTGTTAAATTATAAAGAAATAACCAGGTTTGAAGATAGGTCTTGTTTTCTTCCCCGGAATGTTTAATAGTCGCATCCTTAACGTTGGCGTGATTCTGGGTCGGTCGAGAATGCCTGAGATGATTTTGTAGATATGCGACAGTTGTAATTATATATAATATAACCGGCCTCATGTTTTTCATTTAAAATTCATATAGAGACGTATTGGTATTGGTTTTTGTTCAAATTAACACTCATTTAATAGTCCCCTATCGGAACTAGTTTGATCACGTGATCCAAATGCTCCGTTTTACGTCAACTCATATGCACTTCAACTTTAGACAAAAATCATAATCTAGGTCGCCTGTACTTGTTATCACTAATGAGTATTATAATCAACAGTGTTTATTTATCCTGTGGTTGTCAGATTTAGGTTAGATAAACTTCTATTGAAACTCTAAGCACAGAATTTGGTTTTCACGAAAATCATGCATGTCCATTTAATCAGACATCATGGAGTGGGGTAGGCCTATGCATGGCGGTCATAACAAAGTACCGTGTTCTATGATATCGTGAACCCATGCTTGTACTGACTAACGAAGGGTAATACCAATACATCCAATTCTCAGTTTGTAGAACTGTTTTCCGTCACTAAGATCGATTCCGTGTTTCCAGACATTTTATACGTATGTGTGCGTGCTTGAACTACTTTGGATTTCTACTGATTTTATAGTGCTTTTACTAACGCCTCAGTAAAACTCATAAAACTTTATCTAGGGCGCCGTTTGACAAAATTATCTTAATTTTACGACGTCGTAAACTATGCCACTACCTTAATAAATTTAGTTAACAAATGCTAACAAATCGTTGTAAACTGGCACTATCGAAAGACAAATAATTTTTTCTTTGGAAAGTGCATCATTTACACAACGATTTTTGACATTTGTAAGCCAAGCATCGGCTCAGGAACATGTGTTACGACGTCGTGAATTTACGCCGTCTTGGTAACACGCCCCCAGACATTTTTTAGTGGTTTTGAATGACTCAAGAGTGCAACTTTTACATCTTCTCTTCTATCTGTCGCGGCCGGGTTTGGACACTACTTAGTCTGTTGGTCCTCGGAAAGACATTTATCTTAATACCCAGAAACCGGGGCTCAAACCCTGCCTAGCGGTGTCCTAATGACGCTCAACCTCAATACCTCCCAGACCAATTAGGCTCGAACCACGTGTCTTCTGATCTCCTAACAGGCGCTCATCACATCACAGGGAGCCAGGGCTCGAACCCTGCATTTCCGTTTTCCTATAGCGACGCTATACCTCTACCACAGACACTAGGGCTTAAACCTTGCATCTACTGTTTTCTGAGTAGACACTCTACCTCTACACCCCGGAGCCTGAGACTTGAACCCTGCATCTATGGACTGTCTCTTAGCAGATACCCTACCTCTTTACTACAGATACTTTATTTTCAAAAGACACATTCTGGTCTCCGAAAAACACTTTACCTCCATACCTAGGAATCTGAGAATTGAACCCTCCATTGCTGTCTTCGTGAGGACACACTATCTCTGCAAATACTTTGGCTTGAGCCCTGCACCTACCAGTCTCGAGCTCCCGAGCCGACACGCTACCCCCACACCACAGACACGCTACCCCCACACCACAGTGTTCGGTTTAGTGCCAATTGTGTCAGGGATCACTCCATTGATCGGAACCAAGAGCTTCTCCTTTGTACACATCACGAGTTTGTCAATGAATTAACCCTTAAGTTCTGTACATTTAAAACTGTGACATCGTTTCACAAAGCGTTTCCCGTGATAATTTGTGAAAAAGAGCTTCTGCGGAAGCTCTTTTAAACCAGTTACAACTGTATACGTTTCAACAACCTATTTCAGTTGGACGTTAGATTTAAATGAAATAATTAATGATTCTAACACTTAAAGGGTTAAAGCTTTCTGCACGCGCGGTGTAATTTTACGGTAACACAACCTCACAGTTCATGCCGATCTGCCGACTTCTGTAAACCTCAGGAGGTTCAAGAGGAAACTTGAGATTTAGTTTCTTCATACTGGATTAAATGATTTGGTTTACAAATGCCAAAATTGTTGTAAACTTTTCACTTTCCAAAGAAAAACAAGTTTTTCTTTGGAAAATGCAAAGTTCACAACAATTTTGACGTTTGTAAACTGCACACATTGATCCAAAAGAAGGATATTACCAGCACATTTATAGATTTGATTCCCACAAATTGGCAACTCGTTTTTTAAAACACGGCCCTGGACAATGTTGGTAATGAAATAGAACAGTTTTGATTCTTGGACGCCTTCAGAAAGTAAATGAGGCGGAAATTCGGTTGACCAGAAGAGGAACCTTTGCGAAATTATTAATGGTCAGTATAATCTGTGACCAAACTAATCTATGGGTTGAAATTGACTTCGATTTGTGTTAACGAAGTGGGTGACGTGGTCAAAGGGCAAAGGAAATATTTGAGCCCTGGACCTTATTTTCAATTTAGAAAAATAAAAGCAAGAAAAAAGCAAATTTTATACTTCAAACTCAGAAGAAGATTTCAGTTTAGTAGTTGTGGAAGCTGATTTAGTTGGACCGAAAGTCATTACGAATAATGAACTAAACCGTATTAAATGGGGAAGTTTCTGGAATAAATTTGTACCTTATTCAAATTTCAAATTAAAAAATCGGAACATAAATTCTAATTTCATCGGCAATATCCAATTAGAACAATGATTACAGGTAATTAATTTGTTTGTACAGCCGCAGGACTATATGTTTACTTGAAACGTCCTGTGCTAGTTACGTCCTTCTCAAATTTCCAATACAATGGCCGTTTAAGTTTACTGGTCTTAACAAAACCACCACACCCATACAATTTTAACGTTTTTTAAGTCGATTATTCAATTATGATACAATATATTTTGTCAAGTATGACAAAGGAAAATTGGTTTTTATTTGGAAGTCAACTGCCTCCTTTGACCATGATAACCTATATCATCAACTAGTTCTGGCCCCGAAGCAATCTAAGGCAAAGACGATCTTAAATCATGTTTGAAACAGTGTCCTGAGGAGTAGTTTCTTAGCATAGGCTTACGACTGTCGTAGCGCAGAGACCAAATGGCACCGGTTCCAAAGCGTTCTCTGCGCTACAGCAGTCGTAAGCTATTGCTATATTTTAAGTTGAGACGTCTAAAACTTGTGGAGTGCTTCGTGGAACCCGTTCCTTAAAGCGATCTTAAGCTAAGTTGATCGCAAGTCATGTTTAAAACAATGTCCTGTGGAGGAGTTTCTTAACATAGGCTTAAGGTTGTCGTAGCGCAGAGATTGACTTGGAATCGGTGCCAAATGGCACCGGTTCCAAAGCGATCTATGTGCTACAACAGTCGTAAGCCAATGTTATACATTAGCACTTATGATCAACTTAGTCTAAGATCGCTTTGAGGAACAGGGCCCTGGTTGTAAGTAAACTAATTTATATTTGCTCTCGCTAACCCTTAAAGTACCAAACTTATTTTAATTACTTAATAATGTGACTACGTTGTGCTGTTGAAACATACCCTGTGGTAATTGGTTTCACAGAGTTTCTTATATGAGTTCTTTTAAACAAATTATCACAAGATTGGCTTTCAACAGCCTAAGTAGACTAAAGTTTAGACAATGAAAAATGATAAACTTGGCGATCAAATTGTTAACTGATAATTGCTTATATATATATACCTACGCATTCATTCAGCCACATTTACTTTTTACAAAATCGACGCTAGTGCACAGAAGAACTACTTGTTTATGCTTTGACATATTTTACAATTTAGTGTTATGTCTCATTTTGTTTTAGGATTTCTACGGTCACAGCAAACCTATAGCCCCAGCTCACGAGTTGACACTGAGCATTATCTCCCTTGTTGGCCTTAGTCTGTCCATCTTTGGCCTTGCCCTCACAATCATCACCTTCATATTTTTCAAGTAAGTTGAATTATAACGTCATATATATGTAAGATTTATTTAATGTTACATACAATGGTGTTTTTTAATAGTCATAACTGTTACATTTAAGGAATAGACGTAGGTTTTTAATATAGAAAAATAAAAAAGATGTCTTAACTTGCATTTTTTCGATCTCGTTACCAGAGCGCAGAAATGAAAGTTAAGACGTCTTAGCCTTACACTAGCTTTGTGAGACAGTGGCCTGAAGTCATCTCAGTGCTCTCGTTACCAGAGCGCAAAAAATAAAGTTAAGACGTCTTAGCCTTACAATAGCTTTGTGAGACAGTGGCCTAATGTCACCTCAGTGCTCTCGTTACCAGAGCGCAAAAATGAAAGTTAAGACGTCTTAGCCTTACGATAGCTTTGTGAGATAGGGGCCTGATTTCATCCCAGTGCTCTCGTTACCAGAGCGCAAAAAATGAAAGTTAAGACGTCTTAGCCTTACGATAGCGTTGTGAGACAGGAGCCTGATGTTATCTCGAAAAAATAAAAGTTACGACGTCTTAGTCTTACACTAGTTTTGTGAGACTGGGGCCTTATAACATTACATAGTGTCAGTATTTCATGCATTTCGCACTCCCATTTGTACTGCCTCCATGCTCAATGAAAACCAATTCAACAAACATAAATCATTCTCAAGCGTTGATGTCTAACAATACTCTGTTGCAGGAAGTTACGTCAAGGCCGCGCTCAGCAGACACTGTTCCACATGGCTCTAGCTCTGCTGTGCTCCAAGGTCGTGTTTCTTGTGGGAATCAAACAGACCAACAACGAGTACTTCTGTCTAAGCGTTGCCGTCCTTCTTCACTACTTCATCCTCGTCTCCTTTCTCTGGATGCTCATAGAAGCCATCCTTCAGTACATGACCTTTGTCAAGATCCTTGGCACCTACGTGTCCCGCTATGCCCTGAAGACCATAATTCCTGCTTGGGGTAAGAAGAAGTCCTGGCCCTGTTCCTTAAGCGATCTTAGGCTAAGTTAATCGTAAGTGCTAAAATAATTGGCTTACGACTGTCATAGCTCAGAGATCGCTTTGGAACCGGTGCCATTCGGCACCGGTTCCAAATCGATTTCTGTGCTATGACAATCGTATGACTATGAGCAGCTCAACAGGACATGGTTTTAAACATCAATAGCAACTCCACAGGGCATTGTTTAGAAATAATTTACGATCACCGCTCTGAGGAACGGGCCCTGGCCCCATTTCACAAATATACCGCAAACCACGCTACTTTGCAAGTGGGTTAGGTTTACAAATATGATCAATTATTGTAAATTGTGCATATTCCAAAGAAAAACACAATAAATGGTCACAATTGTTGTAAACTGTGAATTTTTCAAAGAAAACAAGTCTGAAAAACAAGTCATTTATCTACTAAATTTAAGACGGCTTTATGAAACGGGTGCTGTGGTCTACATGAGGGTCATATAAGTCCATCACACTGTTTTAACTTTAGCTTCGAAAACTAAAATTTGTTTTTTTTCTTCTCAAATGTACGTTTGTGTGTGTTTATTCCCAGGTCTTCCTCTGGTTCCTGTCATCAGCGTGCTGTCGGTTGACTACAATATGTACAGAGGACGGGAAGCATAGTATGTGTATACTGTCCTTGTCAATTTAATTTACAAAGCCTATATACAAGAACAAATTTATAAAATACATCTAACCTCATGTACTTGAAATAAAATCAAATTAATGAAAAAGTGATTTCACAAAAAAGGGCTCGATTCATAAACGGCTAAGTCGTTGTCTACTGTGCACTTCTTAAACTTCTTCTTCTCAAACGATTTTGCAATTTATGAATCGAGCTTTGGCCTGAAGACTTTGAAAATGTTTGAAAATTATCGTTCATAACAACTTTAACACCGAATCCATAATCCCATTATTTCCATAACGTCATAGCTTGTTACGTCACAAAACGTGTAATGTATGTCATACTAAGCTCTAAATTTCCCACCATAGTTGCTGGATGGGTATGGAAGCCTTCTACTACGCCTTTGCCCTACCCGTCGGCGTCATCGTCTTATTCAACATCGTCATGTTCATCGTCATCCTCATCAACCTCATACGACGACCCGACGGTCTCCGAAGCACGCAGTCTAAACAGGAGAGAGCCAAGATGCATCTGAAGGCTGCCGTCACCATATTTGTGCTGTTAGGTAAGTGATAAAACACTAGAAGGGAAGCAGTAACCTTGTACTAAACCTAGTGCGCGAAATTATTATTTTAAAAAAGGTTTTTTGTTAGACTTTAACTTCAAAGAAATATGAAAATCTATTGGTTACCATGATAGTGTGACGGAATTTGTAAACTGGCTAAATTTGATTTAGTGTAACATAAATGAAGACATCAGTACAACAAGAACCAAGGAACAAAATTTGACATCAGGATTTGTTGTCCTTTTGTCTTGAAATGAAAGACCTCAGCGCTAGAAAATTACCAGTGTCTATTCTCTGTCAAGGCAGACTTTGTTTGACACAAAGGCAGTGAATATATGAAAGTTGATTTGCAGGAATTACTGACCATCTTGTGCTGTTGAAAGACTATATTGTGATAATTTGTTTAAATGAGCTGCCTATGTGACCACAGGATAGTTTGAAACACTTTTTAGCTTGTAGTAAGACATACATACAAACAAATGAACATGAAATAAACAAGTGGAAATAGACATTAATGTTATTAGCATGAGGGTTAAAAGTTACTTTTTTGTCTTCTTGATATTGAAATGCAATGATTGGTAAAGTTATAAAAGTAGGTGTTTGTGGGTTAAACGTAAAGTTGTAGTTTGGCTGGATGGATTCCATGCATTGTACATACTATTATCCTTCTGCGTGGAAGGATTATAAAGCCAGCACTTTCAAACCACCCACAATAGTTTTGGATGTAAAAGCTATGAGAACGATAATAATACCCTAATTACAAATTGAAATAATTTATATATGCAATGTAAGCAATACATGTTTTAAAATATGCCTTAACGATATGTTTTAAATTTTTGAGGACGAAATATAACAGTGATTAATTATGCAAACGTAATAGTACAAAATCGGAAAAAGTAACGATGCTATCAATTTGTGTGTTTTGTTTGTCTAATAAGGGACTCAACCACACAAAGTCACAGAATCACCTATTTTACAGACAGTATAACCTAAAACCTCCACTATTTTCTGTTTGTCTCTGTCTAAATGGCACTGGAAAAAAATGTCTAAAAATTATTCAGCAGTTTTCTATTGGTTTGATGAGAATTTCAAAAGAAATATGAATAATT
>JAULCD010558266.1:0-14373 GCA_032361085.1 Calliostoma canaliculatum | reverse complement strand
TGTAAATGCCACTAAACGACATGGATTCGGTTGTACAAGTAACTGGTATATATTGTTGGTGATAGATATTTTCAAAGTGCTCGTTTTAACCCTTAGCTCAACATTTGCCTGTTTTATTGTCAAAATCCCAAGCTGTAGTATTTTAAAATATATCCTGTGATAATTTGTTTAAAAGAGCTCTTTTATGAGCTCTTTTAAACAAATTATTAAAGGATAATTTTTTAACAGCCTCTTTAGATTGGAATATAGACAAATGCGGATGTTGGCATTCAATGGGTTAAAGTTGAGCATCTTGAAAGTGCATAACTTTGTTTGAGAAAAGGAATATTTACTGTTCACACAACAGTTTCTTTTTTTATTCTATTTACATGAAATATTTAGCTTATTCTCAACTGACATACCTCATCATTATTATGTAAGACCTTCAGTCAATAGTCTTCCAGAAACCCTGTGTCCAAACAGTAGAAAGTAAAACAATAATAAAAAATTGTTCTTATACAAGCGAGTTAGGTAAGTCACCAAAAATTAGCTGAGTAACTTTAATTAACTGCCACTGCAAACCCCTCTACTGAGAAAGGTAGCTGCACGGTGCAAGTTGACCCTGAACTGCTAAATTAGGGTCATCAGGATTTCAAATATTACCAAAGGATAGGTTTTTAAAAGCTTATTTAGGTTTTAATTTGGAAACTGAAATGGACAATGGTGTGCAAAGCATTTTAAAGGTTATACTTGTTATTTGAGTTATACAGTAGAAGCTTAGCACTTTACAGGTTAACTGTATGAGGTATACTTAAAAGCTGTGCACTTTGGGTTAACTATATGAAACCAAATCATCTATCTCACTACTCAACACCTTTTGTACCAGTAATAAAAATCTGCTAAAACAAATTTCAATCTAAATAGGCTGTTGAAAACCTATCCTGTGATAATTTGTTTAAAAAACTCCTACAGGAGCTCTTTTAAACAAATTATCACAAGGTAGGTCACAGTTTAGTTTTTAGTTTTAGCCAACTGTATGTATATTTTTATAATGAAACATTTCCAGATTGTTCACCAGCTGCGATTCATCAAGCTATTTCACGTGTATGGAAAGACGATCTCGGCGCTGCTCGGCAAGCTGGCCGGCTGCATGCTCATCTTCCTGCTGCTGTTGTTTGCATACGCACAACTCGGATATCTGGTTTGTACCAAATTACTTTAGTTTGTCACGGTTTCATTTGTACCTTATAACCTGTTACATACACTATGATATTCAAACTGATATTCAAATGTTTTTTTGTGTTAACATGTAAGAAGTTGTATTTGTTGGCATTCATCGCCTGATGAAGACAGTGGATCACTCGAGCAAATTAAATTATGTTCCGAAAAGTGAGTCACACAAGCAAATTAAATGATGCGTGTACAATAGGTCATGCAAGCAGATTCAATGACGCTCAAAGCGTTTTATGGTAAGTTGCTTGTGTGATCCATTGTCTTTATTAGCTAATAAGTGTCAACAAAGACAACTTGAATTCTTATATTGACTGTCACTATGTGTCTGTTTCTCTTCCAGTATTTTGGGATGATGTCGGCAGGGTTCGCCAGTTTCCAGGCCTCGTTGGTAAGTCTGCTGGGTGTAATCCGCGGATCGTTCAACTTCTGGCTGTTCCTCGCCCAGTGGCCGGTTATGACTCACTTCTACTTCTACTCTTTCTACGCCTTCACGTACGGGCTGTTCATCGCTCTGGTGATCGCGGTGATGAACGACACGTACAAGATGACCAGGCAGTCCATGTTCTACAAGGCTACGCTGGACACCCAGGACTACGAGATGATCGAGTTTATCATGAAAAGGTTCAAAATGTGGACCGGCATCACTAAACAGAAACCTGTGAGTTTGTGTTAACCATAACAGTGCTGAGTTGATTTTAGCTAGTGACCACCTTGTGCTGTATATTACTCCAAAACTTTGTGCTCTTGCCAAAAAAAGAAGTTGACATCCATAAAGTTCTCTAGACTTATGTTCTTCACTTTTAAGTACCCATCAAGAACCATATTACTGCAAGTTAGGTTTTCAACCTCACTTTCAGGTCAGACTATAGACACTGAAGTTCATATAATGTCTAAGCACTTTAAGGGTTAAATAAGACACTTTTGTAACATTATAATTTATGAAACAGTTATTCAATTATTTCACAATCCAAGAAAGTTACTGATATTTTTAAAGACTTAATTCCACCACGTCTTATTTGCAGGCATTCCGTCGAGTGAAGTTCAAGGGTCTCGAGTCCCTCCCGAGCCGTGGTAGCACGTCGATGTCCAGCCTCTCGCGTCGCTCCAGCATCACGTCATCCACCAGTAGTGGCGGCGAGCCCATGATGACGGAGGCGGACGCGCTGTTCCTGGAGCACCAACTGGACAACGCTGTACCTCAGTGGGAGAATGTCCTGAGTCGCTTCAACAAGGTAGGTAACCCCTGCTGTGCAGTGCCAAGTTTCACAAAGACTTCATAACTTTATAAACTCATTTAGTTCAGGATTTCTTGGATGTCAACTTCTGGTTTGTTCGTATAAGTTGACATCCAGAAATCCTGAAGTATGTACCATCACTTCTAAATTTCCTTAAAAGAATTGATCATTTGAGTTGAGATATTACTTTAATGCTTACAGCGCCAAATAGGGTCAAGTAGATTTTAAAGCTTTGACCACCTTGTGCTGTTAAAAACCTGTCCTGTTGTAATTTGTTTAAAAGAGCTCTGTATGAGCTCTTTTGAACAAATTACCACAGAATAGGTGTTTAACAGTTTATTTTGGTACTTTACACACAGTTATGCTTAGCACTTGATGTTTGATGATGTTGTAGTTAAATGGTGACTTATAATCGAGATGTTTCTCATGTTCTTTATAATGTCATCCAGGGGAAGTAACTCCCACCTCCTGACTGTAGGTATTTAACATTACTTAGGGACTGTTTAAAATCACTAGCTTGGGGGAAAGTGAATAGGTTTTTTGCTTTATATTTTTAAAAATCAGTCACTATCCTTAATATAGTCTACATTTCAAGTTATTCTCTCAACAACTTATCCACAAAATCAATAACTTTTCTTCATTGTAAAACAAATAATCACCCTTCCAATAAAAAAAATAATGTACTAAACTCCAAAAGTGCAAAATTGGCCTTAGTAGGAATTAAAACTAAGACTACATTTTATGTCCTATTGGAGCTTTTTAAAATATTTTTTACAGAATAGGTTTTCAACAGACTGTTTAGATTTAAATTTTGATGTTAAAACTGACAAACCACACTTTGTTTTCTTTATTTAGCTGGTGTCTGAAAAGACAAGTGGTCTCTCCCAAATTGAATCAAAGGTTTTTAGTTACCCAAATGCCTTCAACATTACTAGTCACAAAGAACTAAAATAAAAGTTAGGAGTTGGGCTCTGCTCCACAAAGCTCTGATAAGGCCAAATAAAAAAAAGTGTTATGGTTCCCATTACCCGACCTTGCCCACAACATAGGTGTCAACCCTATCTTTTCTTACTTTCATAATAACTAAAAAATAACATTATATCATCAACTGCAGCTGAAAAACTATTTTATCTTATAAACCCTTAAAGTGCTGAGCACAACATTTGCTCATTTTAGTTTTTAAATTCGAACTGATACAGGCTGTTGAAAACCTATCCCGTGGAGCTCTTTTAAACAAAGTATCACAGGATAGATTTTCAACAGCACAAGGTTGTCACAGTTTTAAGACTGGCAAAAGTCCACTCAGCAATTTAAGGGTTAAATTTGATCTTAGGAGAAAAATATTTCAATAAAAAAATTAAAATTACCGACTGACCTACCCTAAATTTTAAAGACATGTAATTGGAACCACAACAACTTTTTTATTTAGTCTAAGGCTAAGACATCTTCACTTTCATCTTAGTGCTCTTGTAATGATAGCGCTAAGATTGAAGTTGAGATATATCAGTTTGAGGGAGCTTTGTGGAAAGAGACTCAGGACTTCCATGGACATCTCATGATACATGTAATCCTAAATTTTATGTTTTATTCATTTTCCTTTCACTAGATTGAGAAACTAGAGAAGGAGGAAAACCAACAGATGAATAAGATTGAGAAAGAATTTAAGAACTGGGAGACGAAGACATTGAGCCCCAGGCGCAATCCTTCAGCCAAGCCAACCAGTGCCTACAACAAGTTCAAGCAGAACTTCAAAGGCAAGAGCCTGATGGTCAACAAACAGAAAGGTTTTATTGCACGAACCTCGGCCACTCCTCCTAATGATTCACCACGGAAACCAATAACCGAAGTTGACGATAAACGTCCCTTGAGTGATCAGGGAGCAAGAGCAGACGCAAAAATTTCAAAACAGACCGAGAACGATGATTCGAAAAAACGTGACTCTACCAAAAATGTGAGATTTTCCAAACAAGCCTGGTGAAAATAGACAACAAAAATTAAGAATAATTCTTCCGTATGAATGTATCTCAAAACAATGGTTTTTGATCATACATTGATACGACCTTGAACCTGACAGATACATTGTTGTACATTCTCAATAAGCATTGTATCAACCCCCAGTAGCGCACACATACATAGGAATGTGTTTCCAAACTGTCTCAGGCTGCCCTGGTAAATTGCCCACGAGAAATGACTCCACCAGCCATTACACATTTCTGTGTAGATCTGAACCAAAGCCAAAACCTCTGGACCTCATTCCACAAATCTCTCTTAAGGCTAAGATGTCTTAACTTTTATCTTAGCGCTCTCGTTACGAGAGCGCTAAGGTGAAATTTAAGACATCTTAGCTTTACGAGAGCTTCATGGAATGGAACCAAGTACCTCAAACTGCCTCAAACCTGTTGTGTTAGTCTGTGTACATCTACTGCTGAGTTAGACAATTGTTCACGTGTTGGATGTGTCCTAGAATTGAGAGAACCTGCTCTTTAGTGCAGTTTCGTGATTTATGTATATTAGAGTCCCATCCTGGAAACTCTTGTAAGGCTAAGAAAGTTGAGATGTCTTTGGATTATGAGTTACGATGAAAGTGCAGAAGTGTAGGAATAACTTAGGTCTTGTTTAACCAAGTTCTCATAAACTTAAGTCACCTCAGCACTCTCATAATGAGAGCATGAAGATGAAATTTAAAATGTGATTGCATTTTGTCTTACAAGAGCGCTGAGTTAAAAAATAAGATTCTTAGCCTCGCAAGCTACAAGACCACTAAGATGAAAGTTTAGATGTTTTTGTCTTACGAGTTACAAGATTGCCAAGTTAAAGTTAAGCTGGCTTAACTTCACAAGGTATAGGAGATAGTAAGATGAAATTGAAGACATCGTAACCTCAAGAGTTTCATGGAAAAGAATCTGTAAACAGGGTTCTGTTTCACAAAGAGCTCGTAAATTTACAACCTCATAAATGATCTCCCTGAACCTATGGGTCAGCTTTACAAATGCCAAAAATTGTTACAATATGAACACCTTTCAAAGAAAAACAAGTTTTTCTTTGGAAGGTGTTCAGTTTGTAACGATTTTTGGCATTTGTAAGCCAAACGGTAGGCTCACTGACATAGTTTACGATGTTGTAAATTTACGATGGCTTTGTGAAACAACACCAAGATCTGAACCAGCTTTATGCTTCAAGGGAACCTGAGCCTATAGATTTGAATCTCCTGTGAGTTGTGTATGTGATTCACGTTTATCCGAGCCAACAGATCTGATTCCATTCCATACCACAACTTGTGATAGCGTTTCAACTTAATCCGAGCCAACCGCCCATTCACCGCTAAGTCTGTGAACGTGGACTTGCACGGCCGTTCACAGATCATTCCGTCCTCTATGGTCAGTTGCAGGGTCAAAGGTCATCCAGCCAGCCAATCAGGGACTGTGATACGGACACACATTACCCAGGGTTCCTCGTGCTACCTGTATCCTGTGTTTGGATTGGCTGATGGCTATACTGTAACATGTAGATAGTATTCTTATATCTTGTGCCAAATCCTTGTCAAACTACCGCCGTGTAGACTAGTTGTGGATAATATAGTTGTACAGAAATTTTTTCCCAAGATGTTTTATTGATTTAGATAAAAATGTGTTTTATTAACATGTGCCTTTACATTTTTACACCAATGGTTGCCAAAGCTCTCTCTCCCTTCCTGTTTATCGTTTCACAAAGCTATCGTAAATTTACAACGTAATAAACCATCTTTTTGAACCAGTGGTTTAGGTTTAGTATATCAAAAATCATTGTAAACTGTGCACTTTCCAAAGAAAAACAAGTTTTTCTTTGGAAAGTGCACAGTTCACAATGATTTTGGGCATTTGAAAACGTAAACCATTCACCCAGTGAAATGGTTTACGACAATGTAAGTTAACGCTAGCTTTATGAAACGGCCCCAATGTACATATGTTGTAGGCAGGTGAAGTTACTTGTCCTCGTAAGTGCTATCTTCGGATCTTAACACTGGGTAAATGAGTTTGGTTTACAAACTTCAAAATCGTTGTAAACTCTGCCCTTTCCAAAGAAAAACTTGTTTTTCTACGGAAAGGGCAGATTTTACAAAGATTTTGAAATTTGTAAACCAAACCCATTTGCCGAGGGTTAAATTTTACAGTTTACAACAATTTTGTTGTTTGTTGGTAAACTGTGTACATCCCAAAACTTTGGGAAAGTACAGTTTATAACATGGGCCCCGTCCACACATCAGTAAACTCCCTTCCAGTCTGTATGGGAAAAGATTACATACATTAAATAAGCATGACATTTTTCAGTGTTTGAAATGAAATAGTGTATTCCTTTGGCAAAGAAAATTAGTTTGGTTCATCTTATGTAAATGTAAAACTTCACAACGAAAAATATCAATGCCAGTAAATAATCTAAGATTATGATTTGTCCCAAAATTTTTTTTACAAATTTTAAAATAGTTTTAAACTGTGCACCACTCCACGACCTCCATCCCCTGTAACTAAATTTTATTTTAAATTCTGTTTAAAGCTAATTCACAGTGGTTATCTTTTTAAGATTATCTTAATGTTGTGTTTTTATTTAAATAATGTTTTAAAATGATTTTATGTATTGTGGTCTACACATACGTAGTCTTTCAGATCATGATGGACAATTATTAAGATACATGCTCATTGAAAATACTGTTGGATTACTCCTACTCATGGGTTTTTCTTTGAAGCAGGAGTCATTTACAATATATAGCTGATAATTTACAAACTACAGCTGAACATTTACTAATTATAGTTTATCATTTACTATATATTGCTGATCATTTCCTATATACAGCTGATCATTTGCTATAAAAAGCTGATCATTTGCTCTATATTGTTAATCATTTGCTATATATAGCTAATTATTCACTATATATAGCTAATGATTGTTTTTCAATATAGCTAATAAGGTTATCATGGTGTGTTTTGATATCTTACTAATAGTTTTAACCCTTAAAGTGCTGAATTGATTTCAGTCGAACTTAAAATCATCTTATGCTGTTGAAAACCATCCCTGTGGTAATTTGTTTAAAAGAGCTCCTCCAGGAGCTCTTTTAAAAAAATTACCACAGGATGAGTTTTCAACATTGACATTGATTGAAATTTGGATAAGTAAACTGGCAATGTGCTCAGCATATTAAGGGTTAAATATAACCAACAGTGAATGAGGGCAGCTTATTCATCAGACTAACAGATGTAGAGTGGGAACTAGCATATTTATTCTAGTCTCCAGTATAAAGTTTATTTTGTTTATTATATTCTTTATTTTATCTGTATAGCATGTTTTGCTTTATGTGTTAGTCTAAACAAAAGTAGATTCTCTGGTATATTTTTGTATGGGAATAATTATTTTATAATCTAAATCTACATAAATGCAACCTCTTTAATCTTGTTGTATAAAACTAATTTAAAGAAAACAAATACTTGACATAATTTATCCAGACAAATGCAAGTTCTTTAATCAAACTTTATACGTATACAATTAATTAATGGGATGAATAATAAAAAGGGATTTTTAAAAAAAAATTACCCAACTATTTCTTGTTATATACATTATGAATGAGTCTTGATGTAAAAACCTTTGAATGTGGTTCTTAGACTATTATTTTAGTATGACGATACGTGTCTAGGCATGTAGAGAATTGTGTATTATAGCTGATTTTATTTGTTATTGTCTCAACTAGTTGAATATGTTGAATGAGGCAAGTCCGGTCCTCCACTGTCCGTCCGACCAGTTGTACATTCCTACTCCCTCATTTCCAGTGTATATATGGCTGGTTCTTAGCGATTTCAGTTGCAAAAATCTGTGATATTCTTTTTAAAACTGAAAATTGTTTTCTATTTATTTAAGACAAATACATGTCTGACCAAATTGTACATGTAACTTATATAATTTATGCTTGAGCTGGAAACAAATTTGTTTTATTTCTGCTCATTAACCCTTGCCGTGCAGGAGACAGATTTATCTGGGTCAGTCTGCCTGGCCAGACTGGCGCATTGTTTCAGTGATATACTACTTGGAGTAGGTGAAGTCCTGAAATCTTCTGGTCTGTGCAACTCAAGGTAGACAGCAAAAACAATGTCGCACGACAAGGGTTAAAAAAAAGAGGAATATTGAATATACATTCTCCTGTGAGTTTAAAAGATGAATTTTAAATTTAAAACATGAAGCATAAGGTATTTATGAACAAACTACAACAATCAACTAGACTACGCAATGTATTAAACCAAATTAAAGTAAGCTGCAGATATCTAAATATTTAAATTAATGTAATAATTAATTAATTAATATTTAATTAGTTGTCCAGGAACTGTCATTATATTTTCAAGCCAATATAGTTTCTGTTCTTTATAAACGTTATTATCTACCCATATCTTATGATTTTTGCGTTCAAACACCAAGATGGTGTCTTCTGTGATAACTTGCATTCAGAAATGTGTGAATCTACCGGTGATTGCCCACAGCCCATTCCTTTTACACAGACCGATGTTTAATGAGGAAAATTTGGTTTCATTAACAAAATTATTTTATGTGGAAATAACAAGCAAATTAAATGGGTTTTTTATTATTTGATTAATTTGCACTATTGAAATTTTGCTTTTAAAATAAAACCCACTTTCTTTTAAATAAGGAAAAATAATTCGGTGAATGTTTATTTTGTTTTACAAAACTATTTAATGTGGAAATAATTAAATTCTTTTATATAGTAATAAATAGCAAGTATGTTTCGAAAATTGTTTTTCAAAGAAATGAAAAAAATCTTTAAATTTTGATGACAGTCTGTGTTCTTAAACACAACATTTTATAAACTAAAACACCAAATTGATTTGAGTATGACTTGAAACTGTGACCACCTTGTGCTGTTGAAAACCTATCCTGTGGCAATTGGTTTAAAAGGGCTCCAAAAAGGAGCCCTTTTAAACTAATTGCCACAGGATAGGTTTTCAATAGCGATTTTTACACAAATTACATAAGGATAGGTTTTCAACAGCCTTTTTACACAAATTATCACAGGATACATTTTCAATAGCCTTTTTACACAAATCACCACAGGATAGGTTTTCAACAGTGTATATGTAGACTGGATATTGAACACTGAATGTGATGTGTGCTGCCCTGAGTGCTCGGAGGGTGAGGAGTAGAATATTATTTTACTCAAGGATTACTGTGTGGAACGATTTAGCAGGAAGATCATGTATATATAAGGAAATTATATTTTTGAATATGTACTGTTTATGTTTTTGAATAAAACTATTTGAATTTTCTTGAAATATTTTATCAGAGGACGACTGTCAGTTTCACTGACACAGTTTGACAGAGGGAGCAATAAAATATAAACAAATTACACGTGTTTAGTTGTTTTTGTGATAAACCTGTTGATCCGGCCTGAATCAGACCTATTGTCATTTGTAAAGATGGGGAAAGGGAGTTTACTCCTGATCCTGGGCCCCTTTTACAAAGACGTCATAACTTTACTATGTCGTGAACCATACCACTGGGTTAATGGACTTGGTCTACAAATGCAAAAAATCATTGTAAACTGTGCACTTTCCAAAGAAAAACAAGTTTTTCTTTGGAAAGAGCACAATTTACAATGATTTTTTTGCATTTGTAGACCAAGTCATTAACCATGTGACTTGGGTTGGACATCGTAAAGTTATGACGTCTTTGTAAAACGGGGCCCTGGTTATGAAGTACACAAAGGATGACTCCTACCTTGTAACCATGGAGGTTACCTGAGCATGCGCACCCCTGACCGCCATGCTACTTCCGGTCCGCCATTTTGATCCTCACTTCTCTCTGCCGATCCAAACTGAGAGGTTGTGATAGAGCTGCTCTGGTTAAGAATCTTTTGTGTTTTTCACTTAGGAAAGTATTCTATTAATTTCTTATTCATTCTTTTGGTGTCTAAGAGTGTTTAAAAGCGCTGATGAGCCCCTTATTTGTGGAAAATGCTTCTCTAGATTATTGTTACATGATGCACACTCACTATGTCTCAACTGCATGGAGCCTATTTGTGATGTCAATTCTAAATACAATGCTTGCTTTAAATTAGACATGGATGCATTTAATGCTTATTTGAAGGTTGTGAAGAAACTTGTTTCTCAGAAAGCCAGTGTAATAACATGACATTTCAGAGTCTGTCACCAAAAGAAATTATGTGTTATACATCCTACCAACGTTTCACCTACATAAGAACACATTCAAGAATCACTATTGAGTGTCCGGTCTTCAGTCATTGTGGACATAGAAAAACCTCTGATGGGACCGATCCTACCATCTCTATTGGATTGCCAAATGCCTCCCAATACCGCTCCCAGTAAGAGGCTCTGGTGGCAGGACCGGCGCAGCATCCCCTGGCTGATATATTACCTCTCCGCCCAGTGTCGAACCAACTATTAGCAATCACAGCGTTGATTGCAGGTGCCGGCTCATATATAGGTGCAGGGGTCGCTATGCCGTCCCTCTCACAAGTGCAGCCCTGCGCTAAACCTTCTCAGATGTACCCCACCGCACCTACTCACCTTAACTTGTCAGCGTTCATCTTCACAAACACTCCTTGGTCCCGTTTTACAAAGATGTCCTAATAACTTTATGACATCGTAACCATTTTACTTGACCAATATAGTTTAGGTTTACAAATGCCAAAAATCATTGTAAACTGTGCACATTACAAAGAAAAACTAGTTTTTCTTTGGAAAGTGAACAGTTGACAACGATTTTTTCTTTGAAAAGTGAACAGTTTACAATCTTTCTTTTTGCACTTGTAGACAAAATTCATAAACCCAGTGACATAGTTTACGTCGTTGTAAAGTAATGACGTCTTTATGAAACGAGGGCTAGGGCCTACACCTATGATACAGCCTAACCAGCTGTATCAGGCGCATGGGGCCTATCCCAACCTTGCAGGGTCGGGCATCCTGGTGTTCCAGCTTCGCCGTACACCTGCACTGCTGCTGCACACACGCTTTAAGCCTGGGAGCCCCTATTCCGTCAGTTACTCCATTAAACCCTGGGAGTATGCTAACGTCCAGTAACCTTAAGCCTACTTACCCTCCTACTATCAACTAGCCAATAGCTGGAGGAGGAGGAGGAGGATGAGGTAGATGGACTCTTTCTCCTCAGAGACTCCGATATCTTGCCAACTTGCACCTATTTTTACCGCAAAGCTCTTTGGAAAGCTATTTTGGTCCCTTATTGGCCTGGGTTGAGGGAGAACAGGTATTCCTGCTGCCGCCTCTAGATGCCAGGGAGGCCTCAGGAGCCTTGGACGCAGCCTTTGACGCAGCCTTTGTTAACGGTTGATCTAGGACATTGTCCCTACCTAGGCTTGCTACCAGGGCTAGGTACCACTTCTAGGGCGTTCTACCGCCAAGAGGCACCCATTCTGGACAACGACTACACTTCACGTGCAAAGCTGTCATCATATAGAGTGGAAGATAAAATGGTCTCCTCTATTGATACGGTTGTCTGGCAACCACTTATTCTCGCCAAGCATGCCACCGAGGCGATGATGGAAAATATCTATTTTTTCTCCTTTGTCATGGAGAACGTACGCATGCTGCTTTCAATCGCTTATACGCAGCAGCGTTGGCTCAAGGAACTCCTCTAGTCTTCCGTCCATTTCTGGTAATCTCACTTTGATTAGGAAACAGGGTCTGATTCAGAATCTTCAGTGGTCTGATGTTATGAATAGAAAATGAATATAACTGACCTGATCGAGTAAGAGACTTTTTAATAAGGTCTTATTGAATGTTCTCAATAAGTACTAGGAACTCCACAGGTACAGTACCCTTAAGTCATCGGTAAACACTCTGGCCCTGTTTCACAAAGATGTCATAACTTTATGACGTCGCAAATCATATCTTTTGGGTTAATATATTTGGTCTACAAATGCAAAAATTGTAAACTGTGCACTTTTCAAAGAAAAACAAGTTTTTCTTTGGAAAGTGCACAGTTTACAACGAATACAACAAGTTTTGTTTATGTAAGTGCACAGTTCACAACGATTTTTTGCATTTGTAAACCAAATCCATTAATCCAGTCACATGGTTTACGACATTGTAAAGTTATGACGTCTTTGGGAAACGGGGCCCTGGTAGATGCCCGGTTCCTTCAAGGGGGTGGTGGGAAAGGGCTTGGGCCATTTCATCCATAGGAACTACAGAGGCCGTGGTACAAAAGGCTGTGGTTCCAGTGGTAAGTCTACTAACAAATGACTATATAACACCTTTGTCCATGGATGACTGGGATTTGCCAATCCCAGCCATTGTTGTTCCAGGCTGCTCACATTTGCCATACGAGGTTGTTAGCCAGAGGTTCTGTCTCTCTATCAGGACGCCCCCATCCACTTACACTCTATCCTCAGGAAGTAGTTTAACCATATGCCGAGCTCAATGAGGCAATTGAGTCACTTGTGCAGAAGGATGCAATACGTAAGGTACAGGGTCAAAGTTTTTTCCCGGCTTTTATTCCCCAATCTTCCAGGTGCAGAAAAAGAAACATCTCATATACATGATAAAGGCATTCAACAAGGACTTTATTAAAGTGCCTCTGTCTAGAATTTTGATCTTACCAGTACTGCGTACCATTGTTCAGTTTGGATTTTCATTCGATCTGTGTACGGTGGGGAGCAATACCACTGGGTGGTGCTCCCATTTGGAATTTCTTGGGTCACGTGGCTTTTTACACATATCACCAACCCTATGGTTCATTTAAACACCACAGAGCAGTGAGGCCGACTTCTACCTAGACGACAGCCTTCACAGTCACACTGGCGCCTAATGGTGTAACGATACATCGAACTATCGATTAATTGCGATTGCTTGTCTCACGACAGTACACTATCGATTGCAACGTGAAACAATCGATACTATTGGCGATAGTTTGTCTAACTATCGATAGTTTTGATAGTTAATTTGTTTGGTACATTTACTTTATTAAAAACTACAAAAACAACTTTACCAGGTACATGGAGTGAAATTTGTTATTTAAATGTTTTTAAGAGGTCAATGGAACTTGTTTTCTTTTATTTCTTGTTTTCTTAACAAATAGTATTAAAAAGTTATAACTATTTTGATTGTGTCAGTCAAAATGCTGAAATATATGCCCGCTATAATTGCAAGTGAAAACTATCGCAATAGTAGGGCCACTATCGCAGTAGTATCGCAATAGTTGTTTTAACTATCGCAATAGTATCGTAATAGTCAAAACTGCCTCAATAGTCACCCCTACTGGCGCTATGGCACTCGGTCAGCAGTTCGCGTTTGTCATCAGGCTACTCAGACAGCTGGATTGGTTCGTCACCTAGACAAAGTCGGAATTGAGTCCCTCCAAGGATCTTGTGTTTTTTTGAATTCGCTACTAGATTTAAGAGAACTGCTTGGAGGTAGACAAAAATCTATGAAGCAGTCTCGCCTCTTCTCTAGAGTGAGGTATATGTACTTTAGTGGCAGCAAGTTTCCAAGCCAAACCCTGAAACTTCCTGTACACCTTCAGGGGTATCTGCTGTACAGGCGTCTGCATGAGCGAGCCACCGCACCGTCTACACCTCTTCATAGACAGCTTCAATGAATGCTGGGGAGCCCACTTCCAGGACCGGATGACCTCCGGGCTGTGGTCTGAAGGAGAGAGATCCCGGCACATAAACTCACTTAATGGCAGGTCTACGGGCGGTCATCAGTTAGTGTCTACTTCTCAAAGACCAACACCTGCTCATCCAGACAGATTACTCGATCGTGGTGCACTCTATCAAATGACCTCTCTGTAGAAATTTGATAGACAGGCCGAACAGGCCCAGCTGACCAATCAGCAAACGCCATTGCTGCCACACCTCCAGGCATGTGGCTAGCCGCCATTACCTTAGACAAACAAACCGCAGGGGGTCTGTCTA
>JAULCD010558265.1:0-20777 GCA_032361085.1 Calliostoma canaliculatum | reverse complement strand
CCAGTCTGA
Organism: Calliostoma canaliculatum; assembly: GCA_032361085.1. NCBI lineage: Eukaryota > Metazoa > Mollusca > Gastropoda > Trochida > Calliostomatidae > Calliostoma > Calliostoma canaliculatum. The sequence goes on along the minus strand of JAULCD010558265.1, from coordinate 20,768 downwards.
ATAGGCTGTTGACCTATCCTGCGATACTTTGTTTAAAATTAGTTTGAGCACTAAATGTTTGTAAAGATGGGAATTGGCCCAAATGATAAATTTAGGTACCCTGAATTTCATGTAATTGTCATCCTCAATATATTAAGGTTGAAAACTGAACGTTACAAATCAGTTGGTGCTTTGATTGTACTTTTATTTTCAGCTCTAGGAACTAAGTGTGCCATCTGTCTTGCTGTGTTTGATGAGGAAGAGGAAACAAAGACCTTGCCTTGTCAACATCAGTTCCATTCAACATGCATTCTACCCTGGCTTAGCAGAGTAAGGTCTTAAATAGTTTAAGTAAAGTACTGAATTCACCTTTGCACGACTCAAAACTGACCTCCAAAAATATGAACATTTGTTCAATAGAGCGTCTGAAAATAGCTTTTTAAAACAAATTACCAGTTTTTTAAACAATGGACACTAAATTGAGAAACTGTTTCACTTTAAGGGTCAGCAGAAACCCCCCCCTCTGGCATCACAAGCTTCAAAATTATTGATAGGTTTCCTGTCAAATCTGGTATCGGTCATTGCAGCAGAGTTGATTTTCCCCCATACACACAAAGTGCTTGTATGGATAAACTAATAAAAGCAAACTAATTTTTTTAACTTCGCATAAGGAACCAGTCATTTATTACAGGGTAGGGTCACTAAAACTAGGGACACTCTTGCAGCATAATTTAAGTGTTCCTCCCCAGTCCTTTTTAAAAGTCACTCACCACTTTTGAAAACCAAAATGCCAGAGAAACTTTTTTTTTTCATGCAGCTTATTTGGTATCATGATGAATGACAGTTTAAGTCAATTTCTGTGTGCCAAAATGTCAGGAAACCAGTGTTGTGCAAAGGATTTTTTTTAAATAAATTAAAATTCTTGCAATATACTGCAGTCAGTTCCCGATTCTTGACAAAAACAACAAATCAAATGCTTTGTTTTAATCCTTTAAGTGTAATTTTTCAAGACCAAAAACATATCCTGTGGTGATTGATTTGAAAGAGCTTCTTTAGCTCTTTTAAACCAAATACCACAAGATAAGTTAAAACAGCCTTGTTAAAATTTTTAGGGTCATGTACAAGATAAAAATACAAACAAATGTTGCAGATACTTAGTCCTTTATTACAAAATCATGACAGGAATGTGTTTACAAGATCCAACGTTAGTTTAGTTTAATTGTAGCCTGACTTTACTGATGGAAACACAATCTTACTTAGTGGAGATGTAGAAAACCATTGCTTTTAAAATCCCTTTATATGATTAACCAATAATACACAAGAGTGACAACAAAATTTGCATTTATGTAAAGTGATACCTTCACCAACTACTATAAAACTACAATAGAAACAAAACGAATTTTACATAAATGACAAATTACCAACAAATTATTTAACTTAGCGGTGTCCTACAGAATAAAAGCACATAGAACCTTTAATTTCTTTTTAGGGTTAACAGTATTTTAAAGAGATTTCTTGCTGTATAGAAGTTAAAATTAGACTGCAGTTTCAAACCACTTAAGTGCAATGTTTGTCAACATGAACCTTGGAACATTCCCTTTGACAATGACAACACAGCACAAACACTGGAGATCACAATGTCCGTCATTGCTGCTGTGTGTGACAAATCACCTATGGGCTTTTAACTTCATTAGTTTTGATTAAGACTGAAAATGTTATATCAAGATTTGAATTTGTTTGGAATTTTGTAAGGGAGCCGAATGGTGACAAGTCACACACTGGGTGCCATTTTACAAACTCATCGTAATATAAGAGGTTTTAAACCATATCCCCGAGCCAATAGATTAGGTTTACAAAACTTCCAAAACTGTCACCTGTTCACTTTCATTTGAAAAACAAGCTTTTCTCTAGAAAATGCAGTTTACAATTTTTGGCCTTTGTTAACCTAGCCCACTGGCCCAATGACATGATTAACATTAAAACTTATGATGGCTTTGTGAAACGGCACCCAGGGCGTCTAATTTTAACAGATGTCTTATCACATGCTGCTGCCCTTTTATGCAGGTGAACTCCTGCCCTGTGTGTCGACATGAGCTGCCGACAGATGACCCCGATTACGAGGCCTACAGGAAGCACAAGGTAAGAGGGGCGAGTTTGTTCTGTGGGACTTCCCGTCTTTCAGAGCTTCAGCTGACAGATCAGCATCAAGCTGTCGTGTTGCTACGTTGCGCATGGGTGTGTCTAGCGCTGCCCGATAACGTCTCCGCAGGGCGGAGTCTGGCATAGCGTAGCATCTTCGGCTCTATGCTTCTGTGGAAACATGTCCTTGACCACATACCACAAATTAATTTCACAGCTTAACTGCTGATAACAATCAAAGATACCTAGTAGAGCCACTGACAATTAACTTATTTTCTATTCAAATGATCCGAGATTTGAGATCTAAACATCAGCAATACAACGTGTACAGCAATCTCAGGTTTCATAAATCTCCTTTTTGCTATACAGTGGCTTTTTTTTTAAAGCAAATGAGATTATATTTTGTAGTAATTTGATATAAAATGATTTGCCATAAAAGTTTGCGTGTTCTGTAAATTCCAATCACCGTTAAGAGACACAGAAAAACTTTAAAACGAATTAGCATGTCATTAAACTGCAGCTTGCAGTAGCAGGCAGGTCTGTGGTGTGTCTGGGATGATGACGTCTATGAACCAGACAACACAAGTCAGTCCACATGGTTGGTTTTCCACAATCTCACTGGTACGCCAGGCTTAACTCTTCATGGTTGATACTTGACACATTCTTGTCAACCCTCATCTGTATGGAGCCTACAATCTCACTCTGAAAGGAACATGTCAGTAGGTTAAAACTTGTAAATTCATAATTTTTGTATGGTTAAATTTATGGTAAAACTTTTAAAATAAATATATTTTGTTTAACTTATCTTAATTATATTTCAGGCAAGAGCAAAACAACGTGAATATGAACTCGAGTCTTTACATGACTCAATGTTTGGATAAAACCAGTGTCGGACACATTACAAACAAAAACAAAACACCACCAGTAATTGAGGACACTATCAGTGCCATTAACCCTGTGCTGTAGCCGAGCTGCTGTTCATGTCACTCTTGCCGCAGTAACTAACCCAACAGCTGTGTAAACAACTCCCGCCATGAGGCAAAGTTCACCGACGAGACGCACAGTGAGGGTTAAAGTCTTGGACTTCAGAGCTTACATGTGTACAGCATTGAAAGGCATTTTGTAAAGAAAATCAAAGTCTCAATAAAAAGCTATTAAATATCGGTTTTCTTTTATAATTCTCTTATAATTTTAGAAAGTCACCAGCAAAATAAATGACAAAATTAAAGTCATTAATATTTCCATAATAGTGAAATATTTTTCATTATGTGAATGTTTTGGCGTGTTCACAACACGTGTTGCAAGTAATCACAAAATTCCTAAAGCAGCGGAACCACTAAAAAAACGGTTTATGTATTTGTAAAGTTTCATAAAAAAAGAAGATATTCAGCAGGTTTTAGTTTCATCGATAAATGTTGATACTCAGCAGGTTTTTAGTCTAATTTTAGAAACAATCTGCCCATTTGAGACGATACCATGGAAACTGATAAATAAATTTCATTAATTGTTAAAGGCACTACTTCAACACTTGTTTGATATATCTGTAAAGTTCAATAAAAGATATTAAGGGTTTTTTTCAGTTCCGCTTCAAAAACAAAATTTGCCACTTTTTAAAAAAATGTTAACCGCAAAAATATAACTTAAAAACACCAAATTCCTCAAATAGCACTTCAGCACCTGATTGATCTACCTGAAAAATTTCGTTTACGATATTAAACAGTTCTGCTCTGGATAGGAATTGCACTCTTTTGACACCAAGTTTTGTGGAAACAAACTGTTACCAGGGAAACAGAAAAACACAAATCACAAAACTTCCTAAATAGCAAAAGGCACATCTTCAGCACCTGATTGATCTAATTGCAAAGTTTTGTAAAAAAATATTTCAACAGCTCATGTTCTGTTTCAAAATGTGAATTTGCACGAACAGTCTATGTTAATACTCCTGCAAAACGCATTGCGAGGATAATCACAATTTAACCTTCTACACTGCTATCGCCTGTGGCTGGTCGAGATTGTCAATATCTTTTTCAACATCCCAGTTAGTCTGGCACGTACATACATATAGATGCAAGGTGAGGGTAAAGGCAAAACAAACATTAAAATCAAAGAATTTACTGAAGGTGGCAAAATGAAGTCTTGGGCCATTGCTTTTTTATTTTTATTTCTTGCTTTACAAATTTGCTTATCGTAAATTTGGTGACAATAGATATAAAAAAAAGTAATTGTGAATTTGTCATTTTAAAACATGACCGACAATTAAAACTACAAACATTTAAAAAAAGAAGAAATTTACAGAAAAAATAATGGTCTTTCTGATACGAAAATAGCATCAATGCATAACAGAAATTACAAAATCTAGCATTCTCAAATAGCGATTTCAAATTTTTTTATTTTTAACCGCCTACTGACAGAAATATTGCTGTCAAAAATCCTAAAGCATTAAATTTTAAAAAGTGTGGACTTGCTTACCAATCTTTAAAATAGGACATTTGAACAAAAAAATATGATGTTCATGCAACTACAACTATGTGAGTGTTGAGTGATGCCACAGGCCCTGTAAATCGCCTATACAATGTACAAAAAATTACTTGAACCAAAAGTTGGGTCCTCATCAAATTGCCTTGTAAGCAATAAGTAGTTATTTTGTCAAAAATGTTTATGGGTATACTGACTGTCAAGGTGGTTATTTTAATATTTGTAAAACTATTGGGATTCACTTTATAACCAACTATCAGCTAATCATTTTTATATCAACACTTCAGCTTAGGGGTGTCATGATGCACTTACCTCACGATACGATACAAGTCACGATACAGTTTTTCGACATTTTTGTCATAAGAAAGATAAAATTTAGCAATTTTTTCAACTTTAAATCTTTTGACAAATGGAAAGAAAATAAACAAATGGAACCAATGCCAAATTTTGTCAGCCGTCAAAATACACGTCCCTGATGGACGAATACTGTGATACATGTTTGTTTATGTCACATTATTATGTCCAGTGTTCAGGATTCTTTTGGCAAAGATACAGCCTAACGGCTTATTTTAACGTCAATGTTAATGTAGAAATTGATTTTAAACGATACAAATACTAATCAAAATCGATACAGAAAATATTTATGAATCGATACACTAACAACTATATCGTCTATTGCATCGTCAGAGAAAATATCGGTTGCATCGATGTGTAGGCGTATCGTGACACCCCTACTTCAGATCTACATTTTTAGGTTATGGTTGTTTCTATAGTAATCCGAAATGCAATCTGTTGAAACAGTCCTGTCAATATAAAAATCAATAATAAAGAATGTGACAAACCTTTTTAGGGGTACAGATGTCAAATTAACTGAAATAATGCCTCTAAACAAGATGCTTAAAGCACAGAGTTATTATGTGAAAGTGTTCAATATTTGTTAAACGAAATTCGGCCAAACTACAGTCTCAGTGGTAGGGAGACGTAAAAAGGACTTTACGGAGAAGAGATTAGTAAAAAATTAGCAATGCTGGGTTCGTATCAATTTTTTAAGGTCTGAAGAGTCTTAAGAACAGATTATGACAATTAGTGGAGCGATTCTTGTTCACCAAGGTGTGCTACCTTAAAACCTTACTCCTAGCATTCGACAATGCTCCAGACACGAGGTTAAGGATGTTTTCATAAAACACTCTTTTATACTGTAATCCAATTTCATAGATAATTGTTCCAGATACATTAATCTCTTCCCTGAGGATACGAAAGGTTGGTGGCATCCTAATCATACAACTTGTATAGTTCTCTCCTTATGATTGACCCCCTTACAAAAGCTATCCAATTTGTGTTTGCACCTTGGTTATGCTTGTGCTTGCACACAACAGTGAAATATAAGCGAGAATCCATGGTAGCCAAATACTTTAATAGTTTTAGTATTGGATGGTTTTTTTTGGTTTTAAGCCTGCCATTGATTAATAATGAAGCTTAGTTTAATTTCAAAATGGGCATTTAAACCGTCTCCTGTAATACATTATCCTCGTACACTAATTTGCATAAAGTTATTTATATTTTCTATAAGTTGCTGTGCTAATTTTTGCACCAAAATTTACTCAGTAAAGTGTTTTTTTAGGTTTCCTCTATCCCTACCACTAACACTAGTTAGTCGAACCTAGTTTAACATATTTCAGTTATTTTTATTGCAATTTCCGACAGTACTTTACTAGTGAAGGTGCTAACTAGACCATCTTAACTAAACCCATTGTAACAACAGCCTGATGTAAGGTTTGTAATTCTAGCAACCAGGCAATAAAGTCTTGCATACCAAACACCAATGTCATTTGAAAGTGGTGTTGTAGACAAGAGCAGCATATTAGGTGGATTCTAGAACAAACCAAAACATCCTCCTGTTCCCAGTTACTAGCTTGGTGAGAAAACAATCTGTTACAATAATGTAGTTGCTGTGCCGAGTTCTGTTGTCACCAACTGGATGAATGTAGAATCATCCTAAGTGGTCCCAGATGACAAGGGCAAATGTGCAAGCAGGCCACAATCCCCCTTATTGGGTCGTACATTGTAAATAAATACCAAGAAAAAGATTTCCAAACAAAACTGAATTTTGGTGTAAAATTTATACTTGGCCTGAATTGTACATGGACTGACTAGAATTCCCCCTATGTGACACCACACCCAAAGGTGTCTACCCATGGGCGATACTGATGGTGTCTGCCCTGGTGTACTCAATACACTACCCACAGGCATAAGGGTACACAAATCCACTAAAGGTCAATACCAAACTGCTTTAGTGTACTCTCTTGGCAATGCATAGACGTCTGCAGATTTTCCTGAAGCGTCGATACATGCCGATCCATAGTTAGTAAAAACAATGAATCCAATTGCCTAGGAATGTTTATGATTCTGTAGCAAATAAGTTCTCTACCATGTATGACATAAGCGAGTTGAAAAAGGCAGCGTTGGATATAGATGACTGGGTGTTAGCCAACTTCCAGATTGTGTGGGAGTTGCCGATAGGTCTGGTGTTAACATGCCCCCCACCCTAATAGTTGTTGAATTACAAGCCCAGCGGCTTAAGAGCGAAGGAGCACACTTTCCCAAGCTTAGGGTCTACCTGCGATATCGATAAGTTGGCCTGTGTTGGCGTAGGAAGTGTCGACACTATCCTGCGCAGGATATGCCGAAGTCACACTCTGCTCTCGCATTAAAGACATGCCTCTAAGCACAGCCCAGGGTATGCCAAGACTTATTACAGTGATTAAATAGGGTATAACAGTTTTCAGAATTTTTAGCAGGGGAACACCCAGTGTGACTCTGAAACCTGCGACTTTTGGCTGAAACTGACAAACCAGGGATGATACAAGCATTGCACTCTATCCTCACAGCCATGTCGGTTATATTTCTACTGCCGGGTGATGCCGAGCTCCCGGGAATTGTTTAGATGCATGGTTGTGTCTGCTTGCACGAGATCTGTTATTTTAACATACTAGCTCAATGACAATTCACAGTTTACATGAATATCCCACTCAGACACTATATACTGAGCTAGCCAGTTCTTACGACAGACCATCTTTTATAATGACAACCCTCGGACCTTTCACACATGTTTTCTAAACAGATGTTTTAACAACTGCACCACCGAGGGAGTTATGTCGAGATGTAGTCCTGTACCTGCAGCTGTGGGGGTACAGAATTTGGAATCAACATCACAAATTAGAAAAGTGATTCAGAAAAAATGTATCTGTATGTGCACTTGGGGCACTGATACTTAGATACTTTATAAATGCTAAATGCCAATAAAAAAAGAAAGGAATACTTTCCGGAATGAAAACTCAAAATTCCCCAACATAACCAACTAGACCATTCCTCCCAAATTCAGTTGGGATCGGCACACCAAAATAGCTAGCTCAATTAACATTGGCAGGTGCGAGGCGAAAAAGCAATTTATGCAAATTGTTAACCAAATATACTGATGGTAAAATTTGAAGCAACACCTGAGTTAACACCATTTAACAATAAATGTTCTATTATAATGGTTGACCAGAAAGCAGGTTTAAATGACCTACATGTTTGGCTTTCTCATTCAGAAAACGAAATGCGTGTGCATTAAATGGTATTCCCGTGCATGCAGATGAAGTGTACATTATACATTTCTAGAACTCGGTTTCGAAAGCAGTGGTGTGCAGATTTGCCATGCACTAAAATGGCTCATATTCAGTTAAGAAAATATGAAATGGTAGATTGTGGACATGAGAATCTTCTCATGTCCTTGCGACAAATTGCAAGGCGTGTGAATGTGTGTCACAGCGTGATTAACAGATTGATATCACAACACAGCTTAAATCAAGGTTACCGCTGGTCAAAGTCAACACAAAATTACCAATTTGAGAGATGACCGATGTCTGCTATGTATGGCATGCCAGGAACCATTTTAGTCGACCAACCGGCTTCGTCAGTGGTGGCAGCAAGCAACAGAAGTGAATATATCACGGGAGCTGGTAAACAAGTGTCTGTTGGCTGCCGGTCTAGGAGCTCGTCGTCCATTATAGACCCCAACCAAGTGACAATCAAATGCTCTTTGTTTTGCTTGGGCTCAAGCCTGTATGTTGCCGACAGCCTTAAACGTGTACGATGGTTTCCCCAACACAGCACTCCACCCTCAGAACATACAGAAAACAGTTGCTGGTGATGGTGGATTTGTCATGGTGAGCAGCATTCACTCATGACCAGAAGATGGACATTAAAGTCGCCCAAGGCAGCATGAATGCGGACAAGTATGGTCGTAACATCGAGAAAACTCTGCTGCCTTTCCTCCATGCTAATCCTCATGTCAACCACATCTACCAGAATGACAATTCACGTCCAAATCATGCTAGAATCATTACCAGCCAGTGAGTGAGTTTTTGTTTTACGCCGTTTGGGCAATATTTCAGCCATTAACGGAAGAATCATTACCAAGCTCAAGACTCAGCATAACATTGAATCCCTCTATTAGCCTAGTCCAGATCTAAAGTCTGTAACCAGTTGATGTAAAATGCATTTACACATTTCAGAAGTTTACATTAATTTCATGTTCATTATTTAAACTAATGTTGCTTAAAAATATGGGTGTTGCTTCAAATTTTACTATCAATTATTACACAAGGCAATTGTCTTAATCAAATTTAGATTTGGTCGTCTAAAAAACAATCGTGCAAAGTTTAATTTTATTGGTTTATCTAGACTCAATTTTAGAAATGACCATGGAGTTATTTAATTTGTAAAAGTGTTTAAATGGCTGATTATGAAAGGTAAATAATTAGTTCAGGTCTTAAAATATTTCTCCTATAACATTTACCAATCTTTGAATTTATGAAAAATTGTCTTCCATATATACTATTGAATTTTTTATTGCTTTAGCTTAAGCTATTTAAAACTATAAACTTTGACACCATTTAATAACAATGAAAAGGGCTAGTAACAAATTTGAACCAATTATTTACATGTTTAAGTCCATCACTTGCCTCATAAAACTTAAAATATTTATAGACATCTTTAACAATTTGTGAGCACAGTAAGTCATCAAGTTATTTTAGGTTTACTTCCTAGTCTTGTTCAGCAATGGTAATAAACTAAAAATACAGTTTATTGCTAGTCCGCTTACCTATACTAAATTTACAACACATTCACTTATCCTTAATTTTATGTAAAGTATTGCGTGAAAGACAATCACTTGAAATTTTTACCCTAATGTGCCAACTGTTTTAAGCATACATTTTGCAAGTATTAAACAATGCAAGCATACAGCTTGATTTGCCGTTTTACAATATGACAGTGTCACAAGGCCAAGCATCCTGGGCAACGCCAGGGCATTTACGCTCGCTACAGACTACCGCTACAATCCCCTGGGTTTAATCTGGGTTTCTGCCAATTCGTAAGTTGCGTCATCATCGCTATTATCTAATCAAACGCTTAGCACAGCAAACCCTGTGCAACCAATGAGAATCTGTTTTTTTCAAATTTGAAATTCACATCATGCACAAAGCTATTGTTGGCAAGAGTTACGTCCCTTGAACTAAATCTGTCCCTTGAACCCAGGAAACAAGTGTCATTGTATTGAACAGCTATTTTTACCGACACTTAATTCAAATCAGCAAAACCCTTCAATTAAACCCAGGGGATTGTAGCAGTAGTCGGTAGCGAGCGTAAATGCCCTGACGTTACCCAGGATGATGGCCAAGGGGTTCACTCCACAAATGCCAAACCATAAACAATGTACTTTAAAAAAAAATATTTTTAATTCAGGCATTTGTAAACAAGTTCCATTAGTCCAGTGTGCACAAAGCCTTTGTGGCTATCTAACTTGTAATTGGAAGGCTCGAGTAAAAATTCTTTTTACACTATATAATTCATATAAATTGTAGAAAATGAGAATTGGATGAATCGCCTAGTCTTTAAACATTTTGTACAGATAAATTTTAGACAGGTTGTCTCGTGCAAAAATCCATGTGCGACGACAATACCATTTGTTCTGCAATGGCTGAACTTTCTGAACCAGTACTAGTTGTTGCAATGTTTCTATGACACCAGAACAAAGAACCCAGGTGATTCAATCATCTAGGGTATCATCTTAAGTTAACCCTTAGAAAGCCAAACTTTTGTAAATTTTAATGTCTAAATTCAAGTACAAACAACCTATCTTGTCAATTTGTTTAAAGAGGATCCTCAGCTCTTTTAAACAAATATCAAGATAGATTTTTACAAGAGCGGGGTAGTTGCAGTTTAGTTTGGCACTAAGGGTTAACACTGCATATCACTTTATAAACTGTGCCTTGTCATAAACAATTGAATTATAGTAATTATGCTGCAACACCACATGCAACATGTTCTTTCACATAATTATGAAAGGTTACAGACAAGGCACAATTTACAAATTATTAAAACCAACTAACATGAACAAAGCAGTATAGTTGATTTCTTACTAAGTGACTATAGTTTAGAAGAAATTTAAGTATTATAAAATACCAGCCAATATTGTTTTAAAATTTATCTTGTATGCAAGATTTTAAAATCAAATCATCTGCTTTGTTCACATTAACTCTTTCCTTTGTCTTCACTTTTCCGAACGATGAACAGCTAGGAAACTGCAGATTCACTTCTTGCTTCAATTTAACTGTGTTGATAGTCCAGGGGATTAGTAATGTATTGGTTGAAGAAAAAGCTTACTGCAGGTTCTTAACTCGACATACTGCTCTCCTGCTGTAAACATTCCCATGTTGCCGATAGGGAAGACAACGAAGACGTGGGTACTCATCAAAAGTCTGTAAAACCCCTTGCAGAATAAAATAAAATGCTACTCCATGTCAAAAGAAGGAGTTTCAGATACCACCCATACAATAGCGTGAACTCATTTTTGGTTACTTTAGAAATCAGCTCAGATGAGAAGCCACATTTGTTTTCAACAGGGAGCAGTCTTTTCACTTAAAATATCACAAACTACTTTATAAAATTAATTGTTTTCGTTTTTATTTGTGATGACATGTAAAATCTATTCACATACAAATGGAATGAAAAAAAAAAACAAGGCCATGACGAATCAGAATGAAATAAAAAGCTTGAATGACTCTTATGATACACACGAGCACGATGACATCTTTGCAGACTGAAGAGACCCTGTGAAAGAGATAAAAGACTGCTTTACTTTTACTGAAAATAGTGGTCAGATTTTGCAAGTTCACAAAATGAGCTGCTACATCTAGTTACATTAATTTTGACAGTTTTGGGTTTTGAATTTGTATTCAAAACAAATGAGCCGAAAGTTCAACTACTATTGTCTTTCTAGTAACCTACCATGAAATTTACTTTGAAGCGGCTTATGATCTGTTGTATGGGTGGTAGCTCCCACCCCCTCTCTTTGGTGCCTTCCCATAGCTACTCTGCTGGCCTGATAAAGAAACAGATTGGCAATAAGTTTTGTAAAGACATATTGGACCCAGCATGGAGTCGAACAAGGAATAGTTTGAAGCATGCACTAATCTAGAAACAAATCAAAATGGTGCCACAGAAACATAAGCAACAACAAGTGCATGAGGAACCAATGACCCTTGTACAACATGGGCTTTATGTCCATAACTTGATCAATGCCCATCAGATTTCACTGGAGCTTTTATAGAAACAACAATGGTGCAAGAACCTGCTAACTATCATGCAAGGTGAAGAAACTGCCACATGTATTTTCCCACTGAAGTATTAAGTTAATCTTCCTGAATCCAACAAAACAAACACCACAGACAACATGGTATGTTTCAAAGTCTACAGACTGGGGCAACGAAACAGGACTTTCGAACTTCACGGTCAGTATAAGTGTTAGATACGCTACATAAAATAAGCACAGGGTTTGAGCAGCATCCCCAGTCCATCGAGCAGAGGAACAATGTTTGTTTGGCTGGCAATGTAGAGCAGTCAAACAAGCGAGCATGTAGTCTCCTAGCCTACAGCCAGTCAGTAGTCAACTCACCTTGGTCCTGGCCATAGCCCCATCCTCCGTAATCATAACCTTCAAAATTATAGAAAACTAGCATTACTACTGTTGCGCAGATAACCATCACACTAATTTCCTGATGTGCATGTGTTAACATTCTGAAACAGTACTTTCAAAAACATGTATTTTCTTCCATCCAAATTTGAATAAGCATACCTGACAGTGAATACATGCAATAAATGTATGGGGGAATTTGCATTGAACAAATAAATTAGATGACTTCAATTACTGCAAATATACAACTATGTTCCTAAGACTCCACTTGGCAACAATGTTAACACGGTAGATTTTGCAGGTGTATAGATAAGCAGACTAACATGCCATTGTACCATGCCTATTTATGATTTCATACCTCCACCACCCATGTGTAACCAGGTAAAATTCAGATGGGCATTGATTCATTGAACAGTTGCAATAAAAAAAAAAGTATAAACTCCCAAGCAACCTATTAAATTCATAGACATATTACAACTGCAAATCATAAAGCATTAACTTCATTACACAATCTTGATTCACATTGACCAAGTTATTTTGCAAAACTGCTTTCAGTATTTGATAAGGGAAAATAACTACAAAACTCAAATTTGTAACTTATCCTTTCTGCAACGACTCGTCAATGTGAATCTTTTCTGAATTTGCAATATTTATATCTTTTTTACGCAAGTTTGCCAGGTATGATATACATTTATATATATTTTATAAATAAGAAATATCATTAGTCTTAATTTTACCATAATTTATCTTACCGTATCCTCCGTATCCACCATATCCCTGATCATATCCACCCCATCCATATCCTTGGTTGTAATCATAACCACCATAGCCGCCATAACCTCCATATCCTCCGTATCCACCATAACCACTACCATAGTTTCCATTGTAGTAGTTGTTGTAGTTTTGATTGTAGCCTTGTCCCCAGCCACCTTGACCCCAGCCTCCTAAGGTTAAGAAAAATATTGATGTAATAATTCAAAAGCAATTATTGAACTTTAAAGGGTACATCACATACAAAATTATTTACTTAAAATACAAATGTGAAAGATTTGTAGGATGACAGTTGTAATAATTTTAATCCAGAGTATCAAGAATATATATAAAAAAATTAAATAGCACTCTGGGACCATTCATACAATAAAAGAATTAAGTTTTCTTGAATGTAAATAGTTGATAAACTTGAACAAACTTGAAAGTAAAGTGATAATGTTGGATACTTGTCTGCAAGATCTTCGATCTAGCTGATAATGTATCATTTACCATAAAATCGATTCCACCAGTTGATTTGGACCAATTGGATAGCAGCAAAAATGTACCCCTGTGTTCACCAATAACTGGTACATGTTTAAACATTTAAATGACAAGGCAAGGCAAGGCACGGCACAGAGCAAGCAATGGCCTGATATTGCAAACATTTCACAACAAATAATGTTCATGATTTTTAAATCTCAAACACCACATGCAAATGTTTATATTATTGGGACAGTATATTCTGGCTGGTTTCGATTTTTTGCATGCATTACTGTTCAAATGTGCCAGAATGTCCACTTTTTATAATTATGCTCCCTTTCATAACTAATTGGTTGGTCTACAGATAAGTTATATCACTATTTAAAAGTGGTGTTGTCTAGTTTACAATTTGGACTAACCTGGGTTAAGTCTGTTACATCTATCCTAAATCAAGGACAGACTAGTTTTTAAATATTTCATTCAACCTCAAAAACATAACGCAAACTTAATTTGCAAAACACAAGTAATACTCTTTCTTAGTTCTAATTTAAATTGATCTATTTAAACTATTAAACATTCCTTGATTATGAAGTATAACTTTACTTAGTCTTAAATACTGAATATTACCGAGAAGGGAGCATAAGTACAATGTGAAAGTGTCCAGCGTCGAAAATGAGCCACCAATCATATCAGGCCATGCAGCTCACCTCGTCCCCTACCTCTGCCACCTCCGCGGCCTCCAAATCCCCACCCACCTCCGTAGCCGCCTCTGCCTCCTCGTCCACCACGGCCCGCTGTTGGCGTCGCTCGTTTAATATCCACCTGAAACCCAAAATGGAATCATTTATCACCTGCACATACTATGCCCCCTCGATTATTAATCATTTAGATTTAGGACACAAGGGGTTGGGGAGAAAAAGCCCATCATTTAAGATGAAATTATTCTGAATTTCAAACCTGGAAACCTGCACATATACTGCAAATGAAACTGGAGATTACTTCCCTGTCATGAATCCTGTTGAAAAATTAAGGAAATGTGCAATTAAAAAGAGAAAGTTAAGTTAGCATGAATGATGGGCGGTTAACTTGCAATTACTGGTGATAAATGTAAACTAAAACCCAGATTATCCATAAGTTTACATTTATCATTGCCGCGGTCAGTTACATGCGGAGGTACCTCTCTGAATCGGACCTCAACTGGCAATATTTCGGCTCCTTTGTCCCACCACTTCCATCGCCTGCAGGAAAGCGGAACAAAACGAGGATCATTTAGTGGTATCAGCAGACCTGGGTACCTCTATCACTAAGAGCCATTACCACTTACTAATAAGCACACTGCCATGCAGCAGGCTTACCCATTACACTTTAAACAGAAGGCATAACCTTGTTACTTCGTTTTTGTTTTTTCATCCAACCGCAACTTGTAACCATTGCCAATTTTTTTTAATACTAATGAACAATGGTTGAAAGATGAAATGAAGATCTATGGTGTTATTGCCATTTACCTGTAATAGAAAAATACACCAATTAAATTTAAAAATAGTTTAAAAAGGTAGCATATTGTCAGGACACTTACCTCCTGTTCACCAATCTTGTGTTTAGCTTCTAAGCATTTCTTCACAGCTTCTTCAGTTTCGAATTCAACAAAACAGAAGGCTCTCCTTTGATCTTTAACTTTGTCATATGGCAGATCTAGTTTGTCAACCTGAAAGACAATTTCAATGAAATAATTTGATCTGGATTACATTACACATCTATTAAGAATAGAAAAATCACCAGTAAACTTATGTTAATTTAAAGTGAATATTTTTGGTGTTATTATTTTTACCTTTCCGAACTGTTCAAAGTATGTTCTGATTTCTTCTTCTTTGATGACTGGATCTAATCTTCCAACAAATATTTTCTTTGCACCGGTTCTGGGATTTGCTCTCTTCGGATCAATATTTCTGCCATGAAGTTTGTGTTCTTTTTCTGCAAGAGCCTATAAAGAAAACATGAAATGATTCAATGTTTGGTTGTCAAAAAGTAATAGCAAACCTATTTATTCGCTAGTTTACCTGCCTTTTCCTTGTTTGAGAAAAACTTTTGGCAAGCAATAAATTAATAATTTAAATAAAACCAGCACATATGAAATTTGTAGATTAAATTGGGCTTGTCAGTTATTTTTAAGGGTTCCTAAACTTTCCTAATTTGTTTTAAAAATTCCAATGAAACATTAAATGTACAGTTATTAAAAAAGGTTGCTTCAGAAACCTTTCATGTCTTTTCAAATTGTATGGACACGAGTTGATATTATAGAAACATTGATATTAGCCAATACACTACTCTGCTTCCACACTTTTTCTACTACATTATGACATTAGAACATGGTCATTGTACATGACATTCTGCAGAGAGAAAAAAACCTAGGTTCAATATTACAATAATTAAGAAAATTTGGCTCAAGATACCATGGAAACCAGATTGCATTGGTTCAACCTACCTTTTCTATACATTCTATGTCTTTGAATACAACAAATCCGAAACCTCTTGATCGCTTTGTGTCAAGATCTGTCTTCAATGTGCAACTGGTGACTTCTCCGAATTTGGTAAAATAGTCTTTCAAGTCCTCTGAAAATTAAAATATTTTATTACAATAGCACTAGTGTAATTGAAGTTATGTAATATTTTAAGTGCCATAATATCAGAGTGAATATTTATTTTGTCTTCATCATACTGTACTGTTTAATGTTGTAAACCTGATATAAATTATATGCCAAAAAGGGAAATATGTCTACATGCGAAATATATCCAATACTTTTTCTGTTTGTTTTTTTTTTAAATGCAAGAGTTACTAAATGTCAATTATCATTCAATTATTTCAAAACTGAATTTTAAAGTTGCAGTTAATAAGACAAGCTCTTTACCTTGAATCTTAAGACAATTATATACACCTAATTAAAAAAAATTCTTGCAATTTTGCATCATTGAACAATTACTTATTACACAAACATTCAGATGAAGCTTGCAAAAACTTACTTGATGTGGTTTCCCAACTTAAGCCTCCAACAAAGAGTTTTCTGAAAGAACGAAAATGTATCTTTAAAAAGTAATTTAAACTAGTCACAGGCAAAATTCAAGTGAAAAATCTTACTTTAGTCTGAACACTCAAAGAAGGTCATAGTAACATTACTGCGCTTATGTCAAACTAATGTTTTATGCAGAGATGCAAATTGACGAACCGGAGGTAAAACCATATATTCTTTTAGTCCTTGAGGCCTTTTAACAACATCGACACTGCAGTGATAGAAGCTAACTATTTTCATCCACTAGTCCTGATAATGATTACAAAGAAGAGTACCAAGAAATTGAATATTCTACTAGTCCTCAGGATAACTTAACTATTGGCCACTTTGGCTCCGGACGTAGGACTAGTACCAATTTCTATCCATGCACCGACTCAAAACATGATTATCTGCTGGTCAAAACATAATTTTCCAAATGTTGACAATCGAAAACAGCTTTTAAATGGGCACGAAAATATCGACAATAATCGAAAGCATTTCAAAACTTTCTACACTGTAATGTATGGCCTTTTCCGAGTTCACATAAAGTTTAACAACCTCGGCCCTCACTGCTGTAAAAAGTGCAACCCAGTTTAAGGGTATTTAAACAACTGTTTGATGTCCAGTAATAATAAATCTGGAACTAAAGAATTGTGTTCTTATTTGGTAAGGACTAGTTAATCTCTCGCAGGGCTAGTAAAAAAAGGTTTCCACTAGCCATGTGGACTGGTTTTGAAAAGTTACATTCTATCCCTGTTAATGTAGTCAAATTGTGATTCTGAAGTGAAATGTATGGGATCTGGAACTAAAAATTGTGTTATTTGGAAAGGGCTAGTTAATCTCTCGCAGGGCTAGTAAAAAAAGTTTTCTACTAGCCATGTGGACTGGTTGAAAAGTTACTTTCTATTCCTGTTAATGTATTCAAATTGTGATATTCTGTGAAATGTATGGAATGCAAATTTTTCAATTGCATTCACACATAAATTTGACGACCCCACTTACATTTAGCTCAGCCTTTGACTATTACTATTAACTATGCATTCGAAGGGTCTAGTAGTACAAATTGTATGTTATTTTCAAACAATGGGCACACCTGAACAAACAGGTTTTGAGTATGTAATTGCAATGTAAATCTTTGTAAAGTAAGAGTTTAATATAATTTCAACAATTATTTCTTGCGCAAATACAGACATTAGCACATTAAAGAATTGGTATTGGAATAAATCACATCCCATGGATTTTCTTATAAATTGAAATAAATCCATTAAATAAAACAAAAAACTGGAGTAAAACAAAGGAATACATTATTCTAATCTTATATGTACCGTCATTTCTAACAAAGATGAAAACACTTGCACAGACAGGAAGCAATGCAGAAACATGTTTTTGTGCCATATCGGGGATAGAAATTGGCACTAGACCTACAGGCGTAGTCAAAGTGCTTAATTGTATCCCGAGGACCAGTAGAATATTTTTATTTCTGGGTACTTTACTAGTTATTATCAGGACTAGTGGATGAAAACGGTTAGCTTTTATCACTGCATATACACCAGGCATATCTTTGCCACAGGAAATTGTCAATTTGTACAATATATTCAGCTTTAAAAAATTTGTCAGCAAGAAATCACAGTACACCATAAACATGGAAACTACAATTTAGCTTTTAAATAATAGCTTATAAATAACGACCTTAACATCAAGTTGACAAATGTCATGTCATTTCACCAGCACTAGTTAAAGCATTATACTTGAGTATGTGAGCATTTGGGACAATACTAATTTACATTTTTGTATTAACTTTTCTTGCAATTTCCTTCACATTTTTTTATAAATCGTTTGGGTTAAAAAACAAAGTACCTGAAATGTGTTTGAGATATTTCCCCTCAAGTTATACATTATTACTTCTGTTATACAATATTAATTCTTTTAAAAGCAACATGGCTTTTAACACTTATAAATTTTAACCTAATTTTACCATTCAAAATTTGCACTATAAATTTATCTAAATACTTAAATCTTTTCAATGGCTTCGCCTCAAGATAAATTTTGAATACAATTGCCGAATATGCAATTGTACTTTTAGTCAATTAAAATTGGGAGTTCTATTACTCAGAATTTTGCATCATTCACATTAAAAGGAAATTTAAGGGAATTCTATAAAACAGCACTGAAAATGTATCACGAGCTTAATTAGTTCAGATCCTTTGTAGTGATGCAATGCTTGGATAAATTTGTATTCTTCTGAGACAATGGTCAATGTACGAGTTTTCGGTTTTCCTTGTACTGACAGATAGCAACACAAAACCAGAGTGCTCATTTGCTAACTTCTCCAACAGTAAAAAAAAAATCGCTTATCAAGCAACCACTGCTTGAAATAGAAATGTAGGTCACTCACGCCGATCATACCAGCAAGTCGCACATGGTAGACTAGCCGCCATTTTGAATGCTTCTTCATGTGCCAAGAAAGAATTTTGAACATGGAAGTTCTTAAAAGTGGACGTGCGACATAAGTTTTGTTGGCGATAATTATGCTTATAAATACTCAAAGACTTCTTTAGCTTCAGGAAAACATATTCGATTCTAGATCTAGCGTAATATAAGACCGGCACATTGAAAACAGGACAACCCACCTTTCATCTTCGTTGATATCTGAAGCGTCAGCGTCACCGGCGGCTTGTAAATCTGTTGTTTCCTGACCTTCCATTTGTTGACCACTGTATGCTGAATTTTCGTCATACTGGCCATTTTGTCCATCAAACTGTGCATATTCCTGCTCACCGTAAGTTTCTGACTCTGCCATCGTGTGTGATAGTGTCTTCTCTTCAGACTCGTGTGTGGAAAGGCAGACAAGCGCGCTAGGCTTTGTCCAAGGTCAAGTCCACGTGATCAATTTAAGCTCAGTGATTGGCTTCTAAAGTCACGTGTACATTAAACATGAGACTCTCCACCCTGGGCCTTCATTACGGAGATTGTATAATCACTAAGCCTTTTATTGTACCCATGTTAAAAGTGTTTGGCACAGAATATGATGCGAAGACATTATATTCTTTCAAGATTCAAAATAAACGAATACAGTCAAACAATTCGACATGCATTGTTGCTTTGCAAAGACCCGGATGGTCGCGCATAAATTAAATTTGTGGGGACTCGATCGTTTCTTTGTCGGGGAGGAAAATAGACTTGTCTAGGAATAGGCCAACGATGCTCACGAGCGGGCTGTGTCAGGGCCTCGTGGACTTGTATCACGAATACTTTTCATACATGGTGGAAATTACACACACAAAATAAAAACACAGTTTATTAACACATGACACAACAAAACACACTGCATATGAAAGATTAGCCCGATTTATAAGATATTTAAAAAAATAAATAGTCTAGCGTCTGCACATGTCTACAAGACATGGTTTCCACACCTTTGACAGTGAAACAAAGGACTGATAAAGAAAAACAGTGGGACACTGTTCACATTGCCAGTATTCAAATCTGCACATGTATATCAACTATTTTCTGCAAAGAAAGCTAGCTATAGTTTCTTACTTAACTTTGTTTTTTTCTTCGCGGGTTATAGACCTGATGTAAAATCTCGAAATATGAGGATAGTAATAACATATTGTGTTAACGTCACGATGAAGCCAATCGCGCTTCACCCAACGCGCTGTCACGGGAGCTACTTTTTCAGCAGCACGCCGCATGGTATCTTGTTTAAAACCCTTTGAGTGTCAAGCTGGATATTTCCTTGTTTTAACATCCAAATTTCAACCTAAATATGCTGTTGAAAATCTATCCTGTGACAATTTGTTGAAAAGAGCTTTGGGAGCTCTTTTCAACAAATTGTCACAGGATAGTTTTTTTCAACAGAACGAGGTAGTCAGCGTTTAAAG